>APFE031446873.1:0-13539 GCA_000404065.3 Pinus taeda | reverse complement strand
AAGAAATTTAGCCTATCTAACTTAGAACCTTGACTCAACTAGAGAGTTGATCAACTTTATAATATCATTTCTAGAATCCCTTGGGATCGTCATGTAAGTCGGCTAGCCCCTCCAACATCTCCCCTACCCTTAGTATCTTCTTTGTGACAAAGAAGGGAATATTTGGAGTCTTACAAAATTTGATATACCATAAATTAAAAAATGTAAACCTTTATAAAGAAATAAAAATTCGTCAAGAAGGGTGGTTGGCTAATTAGGAGATCTAGTTCTGGGGTCACGATAACTTCTTGAATTACATCTGCAAGATTTAAAATGTGAATTATTATTCTTTTCCCTTCCTTGGTTGGTCGATTGAAACCTTTAACTTCAATTTCCCGAGTGCGATGTTGTTGTTGAGAAGAGAGACTGTTTCCTAAAATCTTAGCTCAAAGAAACTGAATTTATATTTTCAGGACAATGATCGAGATGATTGTGTTATTAGATGTGCTGGTGTTGAAGTCATAGGGAATTTTGTTTGATAAGTAGTTCGTGCAAGCACTTGATGATGTTGATAAAATATAGACCATTTCCATACAACTATACTTTCATGGGCATCAAATGCTTTTAAATATTTCAAATATTCTACCTTGTTGGCTAGTGATATGTTCCTTAACAATTCTTGATCAACTAGTATTTATGTTCTAATAGTTTCACTTTATATCCCAGTTCTAAGATTCTAGCTAGATATACCTTTTTTTGTTGTTGTCTCTACTAAATCTTGCTACTATCCAACATCCTTCTTTTTTTTTTCTTTTTTTTTTCTCTCATAGAATTTTCTAGTGCTTCAAATATTTGTTTTTCTCAATCATGCCTTTGGCCAGGTTTCTTAATAGATGTTTCTTTTATCCTTTCTTTATTTATGGAGCTCAAGTGTTGGGTGTATTTGACTCTACTATAGGAACTTGTTCGTTCGTTGTAGGTGAGGTTGAGGTAACATCTGTTTGTAAATTAGTTTTCTCTAGAATTTCCTTTAATAGATATTCTCACATAGTATTATTATATGGGACTTCCCGAGTATCAGCCTGAATGAATGACACTTTATCTTGATAATCCTTTTATTCAACAATTGTTTTGGTAGTCACACAGGGTGATTTAGAAATAAAATTGATGTCTAGAGTTTTTTTTTTCTCATTGCAATCACTCAACTGTCCTCAATTCTGTCTATGTCGAACTTCCATTTTATATGCTAACTTTGGTTGAAGTGAATTGTTGATGTTTCTGTATTTTCTAATCTACCATCATTCTCTATCTTTTTATTTCAATGAATACATCTTTGACATGTCCAAGTTACTACAAGGTATCTCTTCCAATAGGCGATGCTAAAAATTGTTGCAATTCTATGCTTTTTTTCTACATACCCTTTTCTTGGGTATGCTCCAACACTTCTTAGGAAATTGAGTCTAAATTCTGTAGGTATTGTGGGCCTTGTAATTAAATACCCATCAAAATTTCTTGTCAATTGGTATTATATGTTGATGTGTGAATCAAGTTCGAACACTCTAAGTCTTAACTTGCAATCTGCTTAGAAGATTCTATACCTAGATTTTGGAACCCAAGCTTGGGGTTCTGTACCTAAATTAATTAGGGAAAAACAACTGGACTTTGAGTGATTTGACACTTGTAAGTGTTAGAGGGCATCTAGAGGAGAAAAGAGTAGCTAAATTCACTCAAAATAGAGCCCTCTAATAAGAGATATTAATTTTTATATGGGGTTGGTGGTTAATTTGTCTGGTTGGGTAGGTCAACTTGGGCTAAAATATGCCCCAAGGAAAAACTCATGGAGCCATGTGTCTGCATATAAATAGAATTTAATTGTTGCAGATTTAGAGCACATCGAAAGTGAAAATAAAATTACGTATACCTCTGAGATAGATAGTGAACTTGAGGTAGCTAAATAGCTAACAACGAGGATGACTTTGGCACAATATGTGCAACAATTTCTCTTATGTTTCGGTGTGGATAGCCATGATGAACAAGGTTGCATCTCTAAGCTAAATTTGAGTAATTTTCTTTGCTACTTTTGTGCGGTGTTCGGATCTCTATTTAGGTCATAGGGAACTGCTACTACAACATCATGTTGGAGGCATAATTTGGATGGACGAGAGGGCTTGTAAAACATCTCTATCTTAGCAACAGTTAATCCAAGGAGAGATGTAGATAAACAATAGTGTCTTCCTTTCTAGATATCTCAGATCACTTGTTGTTGTGATACAAATAATGGTAGGGTATTTTGAGGAGTTTCCTTACACCCAAAATAATTCTTTGGAAGTCTAGAAAGGAAATCAAAACAAGAGAATGTCTTTGGAGAAGGAAAATATATTTGGGAGTAGTTATTTAGGGTTGATGGTGTGGCCTAACCATATCTCGAGAAGCTTAGATGTTGAGGACAAGAGGACCAGGAGTGTGTTGGAAAGAAAGGTATATGTATCCTCTTGTTGATGTTGATTTTCTAGTCGAATCGGAGGTCCAAGTTACAAAGTTTGGTATTGGACACATGTGGACTATTGGAGGGAAGTGTGAGATTGGACCAAGTTGGCCCTAAATGCATCACCATTGAAGGACTAATGTGACTACCAAATAAAGCATAGATTGACGAAGCTTAAGGTTTGATCAATGAGAAAGAGAAGTTGTACAACCCAAGTTCATTGTGGAAGAAGGAAGTTCAATTTAATTATTTATTTATTTTGTTTAAAGTTTCAATGTTCATTCATTACCAATATCAATTTATTTAAAAAAATTCTCACCATTTTATAAATTTTACTACATTCCCAATTGTTTTCTGTAAATTTCTTTAAGAAGAGAGAAAAAAACATAAGAACAAAATAACCATAATTGCACTATACATACCTCACATAAAACCATATCCATACCTATATTGAGGTGTTATAGAGAGGTAAACTCCCCTCTGTGAAAATAAATACAAATCTTATCAATATAGTTTTTGATTGTTTAGAAATAATAATCTAATTTACATATAAATAAACAAAAAATTACAAATTGTAATTCTAAATCATCTTCACTCTCCATCTCCATGCAAATACATTAGAAAATAGGTATTAATAATAAATATAGAGAAAAATAATTACATTGTTAAAATTTTGAGAAATAATTTACAATAAAATGGGAAAAAAAAATAAATTCTATCACATTATTATATGCAATGAAAAGAATTAAAATGGCCTTCACCTAATATTTATGGAGACTTAAATTGAAAGTGTAAACAAAAGAGATTCTAGAAATTTAAAAATAAACCTAAATAAACTTTAAATAGACTATTAAATTTTCTTAAACCCTTTCAATAAAATTCAAACTCAAATATAAAATCTACAAACAAAAAAATGACACGGAGCTATCAATCTAATATCATCAAATACACCCAAGAAATCATTATAATGCAATCCCTAAAACATTTTATTAATATGAATTTAATAAAACAAAAAGAAAACAATAATAATTAATGGAAAACTCACTAGCAATTGCTCAGAACCCATCCTCCAATAATGGCCAATCGCAAGTAGACTATCCAGGCAGGAAGTTGAAAGTGGCAAATTTGAATTCCTTCATTCTCATTTCCTGTAGCCCATGTGCACCCGAGCCACCATCTCTTATGTTCTTCATTCCACCAAATTATATGCATTTCTATTGAGTTTTTTAAAATCAACATGTCATAGTCTTATTAGGCGTGTTGTACAACTTTTGAATTTTCTGATGACTTGAAGGCGATGAGTGACGATGGGAGGTGTTGAGAAACTACTGATGTTGCCAAAATACTAGGGCCGGAGTAATTAGATTGAGGCATTTAGAAAAAGTCATCCGTTATGGTCCTGACTCTATCAGTTGGGAGAGTGTGGAGCAGAGTGAACATTTATTTACGCCCAAGTCAAAGTTCATGTTGGTTATTGTTGGCAACATGAATTCATTTTAACATCTATTTAATATACAATATGGAAGGCCACTAAAAAAATTATCTACAAACTTGATACAAATAACTTCGATGATGGTTTTAAGCATGCATAGTATCCAAAGCAAGAGATACACTTCAAATGAATTGAATGCTTGCATTAACTTATCCAGGTAACATTTTAAATAATATTCACTTATTTTGGTAACTGAACACGACATCAATGAAATGACAAGCTCTTTTTTTTGGTAACAACCACAAAATACTTATTCAATCTGTATTTGAAAAATCAGATTCTTTTATAATTATTTATAATTTAATATATTTCTTTTCCTTAGGAAAAACGATAATTTTAATGACAACAAAATTACATGTTGTAGATGGTTGTATGCATTTAAATGGTGGCCTAAATAAAAAAGGGTGATCACAGAAGAGCCATGTACCATTTTCTCCATTTCTTCTTTTTAACCATTGTCCATTCTCCCCATGAAGGAGTGGCCATTACAAGTGCTAGTTGGGTCCCTTCATTCATTCTTGGATTTTCCTTATCTGAATTTCAACTTTCAGATACATGATAAAATTTTGAGTCCCTTGTCTTCATTTCTACAGTGAATCCCATCTCCTGCCTCGATGTGTTTGGTGGAGTTCCTAAAACTTGATGATTAGGGCTCCCCTTTTCTACATTTTCTTGTGTATTTTGGTCTTCTTCATTGGTAGGAGGATCCACTTCTTCATAATCCTCTTCTTCATCAAGATAATTATGTGGAAATTTCCATCCCTTCAGTTGCTTTCTTGTTTTCTTCTTCCTTTGAGGCACTTTCTTGGCATCAGGACATGAATTTTGTGGATGTCCCATTTTTCGGCTTATTCGACATCTAAATGTTGTGTTCCAAAAATCTAGGAACTGTGTCCTGTATTTCTTGTTGTGTGTCAACAAAATATGATCTGACAATCCTTTGTTGAATTCTACCTCCACATAAATTATGGTGATGGTGTAGATTTATTAACTAAATATTTGGGTATCTTTCTTTATATATCTCCGTAATATGTTCCCAACGGTTATGGAGCCAAAAATATAAGGGTACATTATGCAATCTAACCCAAACTGACATTCAAGATACTACCATTATATTGGCGTTGAAATCTGGGAACCAAGGGGTGACAAAAAGTCTCGTAGAGCCCAAAAACCATGGATCCTCTTGCAATATAGATTAACAATCCTCTCACGATGTAAATTTTGCTATGAAAAAGCCCCTGGAGCAAAGGTGAATTTCACAATTCATGTCTAGTTTGTGAATATCCAATAGAAAAGATCCATTGGTTTTGGCCAAAAACTATTGAGTCTGCATGATACTACTTGAGATTCATATTTTGTTCAAAAATCATTTGTTTATGGTAGATTTATAGTCATTACTTGGATTTGATTCAGTTGTTCCACTATGAAGGGGTTGGGTATATTGTGTTTCTAATCTAGCGCTGTTGAGGCAACAAATTTGGATTTGAGGATATCTATGAACTAAAAGACTCCATTTTCTTACCCTTGATTCGATTACGTTCCTTTGTGAATACTAGATCCAGACATTCCATGTGTGCCCTTTTAATTTCTTGGTCGAGGTGATCCTCCTCGAAGCCTTAAGTTTAATATGATGGTGGACGATGGAAGGATGTTATAATCTTGTAACATCACATCTTCCTACATGGATTTTCCTCTGAACATCAGACTTTGTAGGAGCATTGTGATACCGAGAGTGTGCATGATATCGTGCTTTAAATGTTTGATGTTCTCTGTGTCCCGCACCCAAAATAATATTGATTTTCCATGTGGGGATTTGATAAGAAATTGGAAGGCTACCAGATCAAGTGCCCATACTTTACAGTATTACAGATCTTCAGCTAAATCAATGAATAAGTGTGGAGATGAAAAGAGGGATAGGGATTTATATGGTAGTATTAATTTCATAAGTAATGGCCAAATCACTGAACTCACCCACTTTGATGGAGGAAAATTATGATATGGAAAAATGTGAAGTAGACTCTGCATATATAACACTACTCCTCCATTTCAACAACCTAATGTACTTAGGGGATTGGGAATATCCAGATCTAGGATCTTTAACAAAAAACCTACAGACATATCCAGATGTGTTTGAGGTGGAACATTCACTTTCGTAGACAAAATTTGGCCTCCAAATCTAATCAATATTTCTATTGTGACTAAGAGAAGACAATTATAAGATTTCTATATTCAAGCTTCTGTGACCCCTACTGAATTAAGAAAAATCTTTCAGTAGAAATCACATAAGAGAAATTTTTGGCCCATGTGTTTCGAACCAACAAGCCTCGTTCATTGTTTTGGTACTTATGATGAACCACACTTGCTCGTTCGAAATGTGTTGGCCAAAACTTTCTCTTATGTGATTTCTACCAAAAGACATTGCTTAAGTTATAATATTTCTGCTCCATACTTGCCTTAATCCTACACAAGTTCATTCCCAACTCATGAATGAAGTTATAATATTTCTGCTCCGTACTCGCTTTAATCCTACACAAGTCCATTCCCAAATCATGAATGCGACTTCCTTCACTTCCATCTATGCCATTGTGTATGTACAGGGTGAGAAGATACTCTACATTGACAATATGATGAATGATACTACCGATAGCCTAGCCTATGAATCTCCATCCTCACGCGAGAGACTGAAACCAGTATTAAATCCATTCAAAAACTCCATTATCAAACCCGCGAGCAATGAGATCATTCCCTAGTGATGACATAGAAGGTGGATTTTATGTTTGAAGAAACCCAACCACATAAGGAAAGAGAAAAAACTAAGAAACCCTAGCCATCACACCAAGCTCATCCTCTTGACATAGTTCCCCTTTCAATCTTTAATTTGATTTTTTAAATAATATATTCTTAACTTACATTTTAATCAATTTTTTTATTTGATTTAATGATTGTAAGTTCATAATTAGTGTATTAATTAATTAATTTTTTATGGTACACAATGGGTGAAGTTTATACCTTGTTAAATCTATTTAGTATAAAATCAAAATTTCACAAATATTTTTAGTCAATAATTTTATAGATACAAATGACCATGACAATACCACAAGTAATAATCACTATGGATTTTCCTTGTAAGAATCATCACTAGCTTTTGTATGTTTGAAAATCACAAGTTTTCATTATTTTTTTAATCAATATATACTTTTAAAAAATACAAATAATCAGAACATCATAGGTGACTATGAGCATGCATATTCTTTTAACCACAATCATTCAATGTAAAATTAAAAATATATTCAACAAAATAAACATAAAATTTAAAAATTAATTTACAAATGAATGTTTTCTGATGATAGAATTTTAAATGTATGTGGTTTTAATTTATCCTATGTAATTTTTTTGTGCTTTTGTTTGCCTATGATTGTTTGTTTGGGTATAATATTTTTACACATATTTAATGTCATATACAACAATTACTTTTAGAATGAGTAGAATGTGTGAATTAACTTATTAGTCTTTAAATTGTTGTTTAATTTGATAAAATCTTCTTTTTTCAACATCATTAATGAATTCGAATTTTTATAAGCACCACTATCCAATGCACAATATTTTTATAAGTATTTTTAATTACTATGTTTTTTATAGTTAGTTACAGGTTGATGTTTTGTGATGATAAGATTTTAAATGTTTGTGTTTTTATTTTATGAAATGTATGTGTTTGTTTCTTTATGCTCTTGTTATGTGTATAATTTTAGAACACAAAAAGTATTTCATTAGAATATCCCATATGGAAGTCCATTGCCCAAATTTTCTATTGACTTGATACAAATCACCCCTATGATGATTTACACACATAGAATATAATATGGAAGAATTATAGTCCCAATTAATTGAATGTGTATTAAACTATACATGTTCAAGTTAGCAATTAGTTTAACAAAATTTCATTTATTTTTTCAAATGACCATAACATCATGAATGGTTATGGATTTTTTGTAGGTATCACTATTCAATGCATCTTTGAGAACTATTTTTAACCAATATATATTGTTAATTAGTAACGAATCATTGTTTTGTGATGGTAAAATTTTAGTTGTTTGTGTTTTTATTTTATGTAATGTATTGGTTTTTTTCTTTGTGTGTCTATGTCTATAAATTCCTGAACATAAAAAACTTTTATTAGAATAACTTGATACAAATAAATTATATTATGATTTTAAGAATGCATAGTATCCAATGCAAGAATTACACTTCAAATGAATTGAATGCTTGCATAGCTTATCTATGCTCAATTTAATAAAATTTCACTTATTTTGGTAAATGACCATGACATCATGAATGAAAATGTATTTTTTTTTGTAACCAACACTATTCAATGTGTGTATTTCAAAATTACAATTATTTTAAATTAATATATTCTTATAATTAATTATAATTTTATGTTTTATGGTAGAATTTCAAATGTTTGTGATTATATTTTATTTTTTTGTATACATTTGTGTTTGTGCATATATAATGGCTTTACCCATACATAAAGATCGTATATAACAATTACACTTTAAACAAGTTGAATTTGGGTATTAACTTATTTTATGTGCAAATTGATATTCAATTTAATAACATCCCATTTATTTAAAAAAATGATCATAACATTTATCAATTAACATATATTTCAATAATAAAAACAACTATAATATTACAAATGATTATCATGATAAATTTTTTGCAAGCATAACTACTCAATACATTTATCATAATTTGCAAGAAATTATGTACTTTAGAAATTAATTAGCTAGAAATTGATGCTTTATAATGATATAATGTTAAAATGTGTTTTTTATTTTTTAATATGCATTTATTTGTTGTGTTATTTTTTTCTTTTTTGTGTCATGATTTTACAGATACATAATATCATAATATTATACGAAAATGAGGAAAAAGTTCAATCTTATATTTTAACTCACTTATGTTCAATTTAATTTGTTTGCAAATATTTTAATCAAAATATATTTCAAAAATACAAACATGGAGTTGAATTTTTATCCTTTGATTTATATTTGTTTAATTTAATAAAATTCATTTTCAAAGAAAAGACAATTATTTAAAAAAAATATAACTTTCTTTTTTAAACATGCTAAATATGTCTTTTGAAGGTGCTTGTGTTTCCTATAATTACAAAATTGAATTGAAATAAGCATTGGTAAACTTATATTATGACCTTCTTAATTGAATATTCAATTGCCCCTAACAAGTCAAAGTGCATCAAGTGATGTGACATATGACAATGTCAACATTTATTTTTATTAATATACAAGAAAATTTGTCTTTTTGTGTTATGATTCTTGAAAAATTATTAAAGGCTTAAATGTGATATTGGACTTCTAATTCACACGAAATGAGTTACGCCCAAGAAGAGGAAAGATAAAAAGTTCAAAAAAAATTCTCCTTTTTGCTAGAGTTGAATTGTCGGTTTTGCAGACTACCAAGAAAACACATGATTTAATAAAAAGTTTCGTGTGTGAAACTCACTTAAAATGATTTTTGGAGATAAAAGGAGTTGGATAAAATATAAAGGTATATTCGGAAATAATTATTTTATTCATACCCCAAAAGTAGCAAGATGTTGCTAAGGGTCAAGGAAATGTAAATTGGAAAATGACTACTATTTGTTCTCCTGGGAAGTAGGAGTTAGAGCTTTGGGGAAGGTACATGGAAACATAGTTCTTGGTTGGAGGAATGCAATAGCCTCTGATCTATTTCCATCAAGAAAAGATTAGATAAGTATATTCTAAAAAATAATACACTTGAATGTGTGCAAAGATGCAAGAGGATATTATATAATAAATTAAATAAGCTTGTTTGGATGGATAAATATATAAGCGTGCAAAAAAAATAATACATTTGAATGTGTGCAAAGATGAAAAAGGATATTATGTAATTAATTAAAGAAGCTTGTTTGAATGGATAAATATACAAAACATGCACAATAACCCTTATTCACCTGTAAAAATATAGTTTGTTGTAAGCTACTACATAGAAGAACTATTACAGGTAAGAAAAATAAATTTATACATAATTTAAGCTCTAGAAGAGTAAATTTATACCTAGTTTAGCTTGCTATAGGTCAAAGCACTAGAATCATATCAATTGGGCATGGAACAAGCAACCTTGGGTAAAGAAATATTAGGGCCTAAAGGACAACCTTCTCAAACTCCCTTGACAAGGGTTCAACGTGCCTCTTGCCTAATTCTCATATGCTCTTCTTCAATGAAAATGATAGTAATAGTAAATTATATACAATCATTATTCAGAAACAAAATATATAGAGTTGACGTGAATATCTAATGTGTACCCATAGAATATAAATAGAACAAATAATATAGTATTTTAAACTTTTGATGGAATCACTTCATTACACATAGTAACAAGTAAATGGATTGTATAAATTTTTCTTATGAATAAAAAGAAAGATTTACATTGTTGGGGCTATAAGACGGCAAAGCTATTTTCTCATAATTAAATATTCTCACTAAAAAATACAGGGTAAATCCCTTGAATTGAAATTGATATACATGCATTGTTTCAACTGTCGGGCCTTTTGGGAAAATCCCTAGCTAGATAACAGTATTATTTACACTCAAACAAAATCAAATTTCCTTGCAGCGAGCATCAAGCAAAAATTGCAACCAACATTGAAACCCTGTAAAGAGGAAGCATTGGATAAGTATTTGAAGGCCAAAGCATAGGTGAAAAAGCGTGCATGAATTTTTACCCTGAAACAATGTCACAAGATAACAAGTTGGTCATAGATTATCCAACACATGCAAGAAAGGAATTCCTTTTTTTGGATTGGAATAACTCTAAATTAATGAAGCAAATAATGTTATAGAGGGGTTTGACATAAGTAGAGTCTAACCTTAGTAATATAGATGACATCGTTCAACCCGATACTTTGTTGTAAAGGGAATAACATTAGTATTGTACATATATGTTTGTACAAAGAAAAATTATATCGAGATGAGAATTGCGTTACATTTTAATCATAGAGTGAAAATTCAAGAAAGATTGTAAAATATTGGAAGGAATTCCATGTATTAAGTTTAGTTCATTTTGAAACCATTGAGAAAAATAGAAATTATGTTGAGATCCTTTGAGGGAAGCATAACCAATGTCTGATACATCAAAACCACAAAGTTAGAAGTAAAAACATACAATAATATACCAAATATGCAATAATGGCTATACTATAATAAACATAAGTGAATGTAGAGGAACCAAAGACCTTGTGATGGATTACCAAAGGATTTCATCCATACCACATTTTACAAGGAGTATTTTTCTAAGAGCGTGAGATGGACGTAAGTTTTACACATACATTGCACATAGAATCACATCATCCCAACACATCAGTGTTCAATTTTTGAAAATCCTCATTGAGCAAACTATATTAATTGTAGTAATGTTCATTCTTTCAACTACATAATTTTTTTGAGAATTCTATGGAACTATGCTATGATGTTGAATCCCATGCTTTTAGATATTTTTCCATATTCATTTGAGTACATTATCTTCCATTAATAGTATGAAGAGAGCCAATATGTGATCATGCTTCATATCCAATCCATACTTGAAATTCCTTAAAAGTTTTGAAAGCTTGACATTTACTTCTCAATAAATACATGTTATGAAACCAACCCACAAAAAGACATAAAAGATAGATCAACACCTTAGAAATAAGCCTCTTTGAGGGGGAAACCTCCTTTACATTACACACGAAAATTTCTTCGATGATACAATTGACAAGACATCCTTTGTTTATATAAGAGTCTAAGGGGTCATGATATAATTAGATGTTACATAACAATATTAATGTAAGAGCACAATAATAATAATAATAATGGGTGTCTATGGGGCACAATAATAAAAATATGGGACTACATGGGCACAAAAATATAATAAGGTGGTTGTATTAATAGCAATAATGGGTTACACTAGTAGTATAGGGACCTAAAAGTACACCTAAAACATTCCAATGTAATCATAAATACAATTCTTCATACATTTATTTTCATATGCATAAGGAAAGTGCATAAGACCACACAAATTAAAATATATATTTCCAACTTTTCTACATGAATAAACAGGCCTTGCTAGCAAATGTGAACAAGGAACAATAGATTTCTTATACTCCTAGCGAATGTAAACAAGGAGAAAGTTATCCAAAAAATTATATGAGACAAAGAAGAAGTTAGAAATGATTATGCATAGCTAAAGACCCATACAAATAAGGAAGTGGAAAATCCCACATATATTTAATAGGATACTCAATTAACATATTTAATGCTTAAAGTAGTTAGGTATAACAAAAGAAGTGTGTTTAGTTCTCATTATTTGGGAATTAAATCACCCTTGAAGAGGAAGGGGCATGACTAAGTAGAGCGAAAAATGATATGATATTGATAAATACTCTATGAGCTCTCGGTAGAATAAACAATGTTTCAATGTAAATAAGCCCAGTAATTTTTCACGTAGTAGACAAATTTTTTTGGGGCAATATTTAGAGTGGGTTAATATTCCATGGGTTTTCAAAATAAAAGATAAGCATAGTTGTCAATTTTGACATTTTTTTAATTTATTTTCTCAATGTTTATACTTTAAAAATATTTTAACTTCAAAATCATTAGAACTCTCAATATTTTTACGAAAATAACATTAAACACCTTATATTATGCATATTATGGGGTACTAATGTTAGACAAGGTTTATAAGCTTTAAAATAAATTTCCATCCTTGAAATTTTTGCTACTAGATAGAACCCTTCGAGAAGAAAGAAAAAACATGGCGCAATTGTGGAAAATATATAAAAGAATGAAGTGAGTAACAAAGAAGAATAACTTCACACATTGTTGAATAAAACTAACATGTGGGGAATAACTAACAACGAATAAATTTGTGGGTCATTTAATGTTTGCATGTTGGGAGCCTCTATGACATAGTAACAATGAAAATCGTCAATGCGAAGGGTGTGTACATTTCATGATATTTTTTCTTTGAAATGATGAAAGACAATTTAAGATGCATAAATTTAGTTATATTACAATTTAGTGAAAGGAAAAATGGATGCTTCTTTTATTCCATTAAAGTTTTTTATGCATGTCCAAGTTTATTTCACCTTCATGGCTTCTTTTGATTAAAAGGAGAACTACAGAGTTTCTCATTGTACATATATAATAAAAATATGAACATTTTTAGTAGAATAGTTGCAATAGGAGGTGGTGTAGGTGTTACCTATCCTAAACAATGTGTATTGTTGAACAATTATCTCCTTCTTAATGAAAAGTATTATCTTTCGGATTGAGTGTATACGTATTCTATTAGATTTACATATACTTTAATGTTTTTCCTAAAATATATTTAAATATTTGTGAATAGCCATCAAAAAATATATTTTTACATTGTAATATGATTCTCTTCCAAATCACGTGGAAGGTGTTTTTCATATCTCACACCCATTCAAAGGGGGATTTTCATGAATAATGAGGTTAGAGAAACATTAATATGTGTATAATGGTGTCAATATGTTTTGGTT
>APFE031446858.1:0-32592 GCA_000404065.3 Pinus taeda | reverse complement strand
GCCATTTAAAAAAAAATTGCAGCTAAGCAACATGGAAAACCAAAGATAAATGTAGGAAAACAAATGCACATGCAAGGCTCAAGCTACAAAATTTGATAGCATAGAGCTAGAGTTTATAGCATACATGATACTAGATACTAAGATAGATCATAGTGATACTAGATAGAATCATAGAAGTGAGAAGTTATAACACAAAAAAAAACATTCATGGACAGCAGACTCAAATGAGGAATTATCAAGTGCAAATCCTTACCTGGAAATGCAAAATAGCTCCCTTAGCCTCCTCTTGAAGATGGCAACTCCACTGACAGCTACACACTATCTCCAAAATAGCTCCAACTCCAACTCCAAGATGACTACTTCAGCAAAAACTCCACACTCTCCAAGCTCACAAACAAACTCACAAACACTCCAAATTAGTTGTGTGAGACAAATGAGAGTGAGAGGGGTCTCTTATAGTGAAGGAGAGGATGTTTTTGGAGGGAAAACACCTTTACCTCCCCCCCAAAACCCCTAAACCGGTAACTAAAAACCGCTTTCTTATGTTTCGGTGGGCGTGACCATAAACCGGCCGGTTTAGGACGGAACCGGCCGGTTTCCTACAAACCGGCCGGTTCCGTCCTAAACCGGCCGGTTTTGGCCCGGTTAGGGCAATTTTTGGGCGAAAGAGGGGTTCTGACCGGCGGCCTTGCTAACTGGCCGGTCAGACCGGTAACCGGTTTTTGTGGCCGGTTTTAAAAACACTGATATCACTGTGGAAAAAGTCGGGAAAAAATTGGGATTAAATCCCCAAAATGTGATTTTTTTGGCTGGGCGATTAAATTGGCCGATTTTTTGCCGATATTTTCCTAGTTGAAAAAGTCGGGATTAAATTGGGACTTTTTCCAAAAAATTGTGAATGAGGTAGTTTCTTTAACGATTTTTAATTTTTTTTTTTTGAAAAAATCGGGATTTTATTGAGAAAGTCGGCAAAATTAAAAAAATACAATACAAAATATACATTTTTAAAAAAAATCCTGACTTTTTCAAAAAACTCCCAAATTTAACGACTTTTTCAACTTCTGGACCCTTGCCGATTTAATCCCGACTAAGACTTTTTCCACATTGATATATATATATATATATATATATAGTTTTCTTTATCTTGCTGTGGAAGTGATATCAGTGGTATGTATGCCTTCAAAATTTAATAACAAATAGATATCTGTTGTTAAAAGTTAAAACACCTACAGCCATTAGCATGCCAAGTGTTGACGAAATAGTTCAGAGACAAAGTCAACAAAAATTAGAAAAACCAGTGAGGAAAATTCGAGCGTTTTGAGAAGGGTCTGGTTGTTGTACAAGTGGAGATATTTCCTGAGCCATATGCACCAGTTCTGGAAGGTTATTGTGGCTGCTACCATTGTTAAATGAACCACTGTCAGTTGGAAGATTGCTTGCTTGCATATACCCAAGTTTTATTGTTCCCTTGCACTGTGAAATCTTTATATCAGTCATTAAACTTGGAGATATTGTATTGCTGAAATCTTATCAGCATGCTACTAGGTCCTATAGTGCTGGTGTTTTATAAATCTCTTTACATCAGATCATGAAATAGATTTGTATGGCATATATGAGAGGTCTTTGCTATCCATTGTTATCAAAACCGGTGGAAATGGCCGGTCTGACCGGTATGAGGTTTGGAACCGGAAATGGCCGGTTCGGTGCTGAACTGTCCAGTTTTGTACCGAACCAACCGATTCTGTCTAAGGTGGTCAAAGATGTTTTGAACACAATTTTTTTAAGAAAAAACAAGAATTCTTGAGTGGGGCAACCTAATATTCAAGCCTATGGCCATGTTATTGCTATGCAATTCATGATATTGTTACATCCTTAAAGTAAAAGGATGAAAAATCCTATTACTTAAATTTTTAACATTACTATGAAATACTTTGGATGTTTGAGAGTGGTTCTGACCTCATTGGATTTCATATTGAGAAAGTAGAATTTTAGATTTCACTCAAAATCCAGCTTACTTAATAGTTTTTCAGGGTTTTAGGATTGGGGAGGATTGCAATGTTTCCATTTGATTTGGTCATGTACGAGGGTATGGAACTAGTATTTAATAAAGAGCACCAAACCCTCTATGTACCTTTGATGTTAGTGGCATTGGTTGTCGAACTCCTCTATCACGACTCTACTAAAAATGTATCCATCACTCAAACAAAATCTTGAATCGACATGCTATGTTTTTTCTATGCTATTTTAATGCTTAGAGGGTGATACTGATGATGAAAATCCCAATATAGGCAATGATTTTGATGATAGGTAGGCATTTGTTGTAGCATTATTTTTTTGGGATGCTAGAGGCCATCTAGAGCCTATTTGTTGATGTATTTTCCATTCATAAACTGATTGCATTCAATGCTATTTTGGTCACGTGTACCCTTACATGCTATATAAATGAAAACTTTTGCTTATTTGTGCATAAATTATTTGGATTCATATGGATGCACATGAATATGTATGTTTTTCTTTAAAATTTGAATATTTTATGTGTTTTTGGTCAATTGGTTTTTTGGTCCGGTTTTTTATCGGCCTCGGTCTAGTTCCTATCGGTTCCTGGATCATAGGGTTTTTCAGTTCGGTCACCAGTTCAGTTCTTGAGTGCTACATAAGTTCATGTTGCTGATTTAAAGTCTTCATTAGCCTTTTCTTGGCATTGTGTATCTTTGTGTGGCATTAAGATTATAAAAGTGCAACTACTACCATGTGTCTATAAACTGTTTAACGAAATGACACTGAAAATTCAATCAAAACTCAGAAAAATAAAGGGGAAATTACAAGGTATTCCGAGGGGGTGTCTTAAAGCATCAATCTAGAGTTTGAGAAAATGTTGCTGTGATCTTGTCTCTAGGTGCTTGTAGCTGATGGGAATACCCAAAAGAAGAATGTAATTTGTTGAATTGGATTTGGTTGAGGAGGAGCTTGGAGAATGTGGGCATGAAGTCTGAGGGCCTCCTGCATGTAGAGGGAAAGGCATCGATTTTAGTATTGAAAGAAACTAGAGAGGGTATGGACTCCCTTGAATGGGAAATGAAATCTCCCCTTGATATAATATATGGGCCATTGAATGATGAAATTCTCTTGAGTCTCAATCTCTCATAGATGGCACTCCTATCTGTTGGGAAATCTAGGGCATTAAGATTATGAGATTTCTCTTCGATGATAACTTCTTGTGAATGCTTTTACTTCTTTAGATTAGGTTCTTCTTTTGACTTAGACTATTATAGTGTTCTTCTTCATCAAACAACTACCAAAAACATAAACAATAATGAGACAAGAGACAAAGAATGTAGGCGATCAGTTACTGCCAAATCCTCTCCAACTTGAGAGGAAAACCCAAACTCTTCTTCTTCTAGAAACTTCAAGTGACGAATACCAAGGCCAAGACCCTTGAATAACCAACCACTCCAAGACCAAGTCACAAGACCCTTCTTCATTGCTTGCTCATTAAGACCTTTTTACTCTTTCAAACCCTACACTACATCGACAAAACCCTAAAGCCATCATAAAAGTATTGCTACCTTGCTCCTCCATATATTTGTTGTTGTAACCCTTTGATCCTTTGACCTAGCTACCTGGTTTTCATCCCTAATCTAGCATTAAAACGCTAAAAACTCAAAACCTACATGAGCCTAGCATATCTAACCTAACATCTTTTCCCATTCTAGTCATCATTCGCTGTGAATTCATAGAGAGATCCCTCTCTGGTTTAGTAGGGCTAGTTGCTGAACCCTAAGTGGTTTGAGGTTACCTCCTTTAGCCTCCCTTCTCAGCCTTGGGATATTGTGGAGGATAACATTTTGGCGTCGTTGCTGGGGAGACGTTTGATATATTATTCTTGGGGTTACTTCTACAAGTGCATTCAAGACTGGTCCTGTGGGTGACAGGTTCCATTACTCAAAGAAGGCTGATCTAAATCACATTAAGTTAAGGTGTTAGATTTTGGCTCCTAAAAGACACATGAGGTCAAACCTTGACCCAAATCTGCCTCTTGTTGTTGATGATCCAGAGAAACTGTTGAGGAAACTCAAATCTCCACATCTTGAAAGTGGAGCTCGTAAATTGGTAAGAACTACTTCTTTCCCTGATCAATTGTTTACTGCTGAAGATGTTTCTTTTGATATCCAATATGAGTTATCTATTTTCCAATCAAAATCTGAATCTTTCCTTTTAGAGGTAGTATTTGACCCTATCAAGTTTGATTCTTATTTGCCTACTTCTAAATCTCTGTTTTCTAAACTTGATCACGAGCTTTGGTTAAACTTTGATAAGCTCCAAAGCCTAGCTGACCAACTTCAAATCACCACTAAAAAGGCCTACATTCAATATCAACTTGAGATTTTGTCTGCTGCTACACCCTCTACCATACCTCCAAATACATCAACCACCACATCTGCTATTGTTAATCCACCATTACCTCCTTTGATATCATCATCTCCATCAACACAACCATTGTAGTTCTCGTCCAACTTCCTCCTGCAGTCATGTCAAGGTTTGCCTCTCTAGCATTACTTGGTCAACTTGCAGCCCTACCTCAAACCTGTGGCCAAAGACTTCCTCTTTTTGATGGAAATTCAGAAATCACAACTCAACAACATGTTGACAAACTGGTGGATTTCATCGATCTTGAAGAAGTTGATGAAGAGAATGCTAAAATGAGAATTATAGCACAAAGCTTTTTCGGAGATGTTAAGAAGTGGTTTCATAGTTTGGCAGCTGGTTCTATTAACAACTCTTAGCAGCTGACAGAGCTGTTCTTAGCCCAGTGGCAAGAAAAGAAAAATCCATTATAGATTTTGGCTGAATACAATCCCATGAAGAGAAATCCGAATGAGACAGTGCATGAATTTACAACAAGATTCAATCTTGTGTACAATTCGATCCCTAATGACATGAAACCTCCCCTTGGTTTAGCACTCCTCCACTATCTTGATGCCTTTGACTCGGACATGGCTTATAAGCTTAGGGAGAGAGATCTTGCCACTTTCGAAGAAACATAACGAAATGCGGTGAGTGTGGAGGCTAATTTACTGATCAAGAAGTCCAAATTAAATATGGAGAAGAAAGTTACCATTAAGGAAGAGTCCTCTTCTTCTTTTGATGGTAAACTGGACACTCTTATAAAGACCATGGAAAGAATGATGGACATAATGACTATTGCAGATCTACAAGCAGAGCCTTCAATAAATAATCCAAATTACAGGGACAAATTCAGAAATAAGCAGAAAGAGCAGAAAGATCAAGATCCTCACGGACAATTCAGAACTCCATTTCAACAAAATTACACTCAAGGTCCGGAAGAAGACGAAGAAGAGATCGCTGAAGCAAAGCATTTCTTTGAGGAAGATGAACTACCTACTTTTGCGACTGAGGAAGATCAATTTTCTCAGGAATCTCTTGCACCAAGTGATCAACAACTTGTCCTTGCAAATGATGTTTCATGGGCGGTGTAGACCAAAGAATACCAATGGGGATATCAGAATGCTCTCAGCCATTTGCAGACGCAGTACAATTTGAGGAGCAAGAATGTGTCTGTTACATTGAATTAGAAAAGGCAAAATGTTCAGAGAGATGCACAAGACAAAGAAACAACCTCCTTGCAGATTAAAACAGAGAAAAGGAGATTGTTATTCTAAGTCGGGACAAAACCAATGAAGCTTCTACAAGCAATGTACGGAAGGATAAGCAGGCTCAAAGTGAAGGTCAGAGAAAGGAGTCTCATCCCAAAGGACAACCTGAAAAGAAGGACACCACTTCGAAAGAGGTAGACACTTAATCTAATTTGTTTAGTTTAGAGAATGAAATTTCTAAGTTGAAAGTTTCGATTCCTCTAATTGAACTATTCAAGAATGATAAATACAAGTCTCAAATTGCTAAGATGTTAAAGGTAGATCCGATGTCAGATATGGTTAATGTTGCCGATGATGAACCTGCAATTCTGTTTGGTCCAACAGTAGAGGGAAGTCCAGAGGATAGTGAAGTGCCACCTTTCTACCTTAGTCTGAAACTCCATGAGTTTATCCTTCATAATGCCATGTTAGATTCCTGGGCCTCACATAACCTTATGCCGAAATCCATTATGGACAAACTGGGATTATATGTCACTCGACCATACAATGACCTCTATTCATTTGATTCGGGAAGAGTGAAATGCCTCGGTCTTATTAAAAACTTGGTAGCGTCCCTAGACCAAATTTGAGCCAAGAATGTGTTGATGGATGTGGTTGTCACTGATATACCTCCACGATGATGGATGTGGTTGTCACTGATATACCTCCACGATTTGGCATGTTTCTCTCACGGTCTTGGGGAGCAAAGTTGAAAGGCACCCCTACAACTTGATTTCTCATATGCTACTATATCGGTATTTGGGCAACTTAGAAAACTGTATTGAGAGAAAAAGATTAAATTCATGATTAGTAGCAAAGAGAGACCTAATAATCACCCAATCCATGCTGTACATATCGACCTAAAGTCTTTCATTTTGTATAGTGATATGAGTCTAGTAGATGATGATAGTCAGATTGTAGAGATTTCAGAGGTTTCAGAAATTATAAGTAGTGTAAAGGATGTAGATTGTTTACAACCAGAAAGTTCATCTGAAAGGATTGTTGAATCAATGCTAGAAACATAGATTGTTGAGACAGCGAGTCATCCTCCAAAGGTTTAGACACATCAACCCTCCAAATTTCAGTTTTTAGATGAAGAAGATGGTCTTTGGACCTTGCAGTTTGATGGAGCATCGGGAAAAGAAGGAGCAGGGATTGGTATGTAGGTTCATGGTCCCTTGCATCAATCATGTAAAATCCCTCGCAATGTAAGATTAAGTTCATATAAGTTGGCCTTTGATTGCTCAAATAATGAGGCAGAGTATGAAGCACTGATTGCTGGCCTTAAAATTCTCAAAAAGCTGGGAGCAAAGAAAATTTCAATTTATGGCGACTCTGAGTTGGTGATTAAACAGGTAAAAGGGGAGTACCAAGCCAAGCATCCAAGGATGCAAGCTTATCAAAATGTTGTTCTCGATATTCTCAAAACTTTTTCAGATTATACATTGTCTTTAATTCCTAGAAGTTAGATTTTTCTGGTTGATTCCCTTGCTACTGAATTTTCTGGTTGATTCCCTTGCTACTGCAGCGAGTATGTTTAAGATTCCCATCCACTCAAATAATAAGTTTTCAATTCATGTCAAGCATCGTCCAGCTGTCCTTGATAATCTGAGATATTGGCAGGTGTTTTGGGATGATAAACAAATTAACAATTTTCTGCAGATGGAGGATGAATTCTTGCAATCCCATATTGATGATGCATCTGATGAGAATGATAAGGAAATTGAGGCTACCGAGGTTGAAATGTTGCAGTTGAAAGACAATAACATTCCACGAGGTCTCGTACCTTTGGAAGAGTTATTTGATCGTGATGATGTTGCCAAAAAGCCCACAATGGTCCCCACAGAAAAAGGTGTTGAAGATGTAAACATTGGTATAGTTGACAAGCCCAGGATGGTCAAATTGTCAAAGTCTCTATCCCTTGAGGTGAAAAGTAAGTACATTGCTTTAATGAAAGAATTTTCTGATGTATTTGCTTGGGACTATTCAGATCTAAAGGTGTATGACAAGAACATCATCCAGCATACTATACTAGTCAAGCTTGATCAAAAGCCATTACATCAGAAGCTGAGGAGGATTTATCCTAAATTGCTGCTATCCATTGAAAAAGAGGTAAATAGACTTTACAAATTTGGTATCATAGTTCCTATTTGTTTTTTCTGAATGGATGTCAAACCTTGTGCCGGTAAGGAAGAAGATAGGGGAGATTCGTCTTTGTATTGATTTGAGGAATTTGAACAAATTGTCCTTAAAGGACAATTATCCTCTTCCGAAGATGGACCATATTTTGCGGAAGGTAGTTGGGTCTTCCAGGATGTCACTTCTTGATTGATACTCGGGCTACAACCAAATTTTGGTGAATGAAGATGATTAGTTGAAAACAACCTTTACGACACCATGGGGTACTTTTATGTACGCTAACATGCCGTTTGGATTGAAAAATGCAGGGGCCACTTTTTAGCGATCAATAGACATTGCTTTCGCCAATGAAAATGATGTATTTCTGGTTATTTATTTGGATGATCTCACAGTTCTTTCCAAATCTGATGACGAGCACTTGCATCATCTAAGAATTGTTTTTCAAAGATGCAAAAAATTTGGCATTTCGCTAAATCCAGAGAAGAGCTTATTTGCCATGGAGGAGTGCAAACTGCTGGGGCACATTACCGTCCAAAGACGGTATTCGCATCGACCCTGCACGAGTTGAAGCAATATAACAATTAGATTTTCCAAGAAATAAAAGAGAGATTCAATCTTTTAATGGCAAAATCAACTTTTTGAGGAGGTTCATCCCCAACCTTGTTGAACACTTGAGAGAGATGACTAATATGCTGAAGAAAGACAGTGAGTTAAGATGGTCAAAAAATGCTAAGAAATCATTCAATGCGATTAAATTTTCATTATCTACTGCTCCCACTTTGATCAATCTTGATTATATTGCAGATTTTATTATATTTTCATTCTCTTCCAAGCATACTTTAGCTGCTATCCTAATGCAAAAGAGGGACCAGAAAAATGAACAATCCATATCTTTTTT
The DNA here is from genome assembly GCA_000404065.3 of Pinus taeda. Taxonomy (NCBI): domain Eukaryota; kingdom Viridiplantae; phylum Streptophyta; class Pinopsida; order Pinales; family Pinaceae; genus Pinus; species Pinus taeda. The sequence continues at coordinate 23,901 of APFE031446858.1, read as the reverse complement.
CAATTGAACTATAAGAGATGCAATGCTAAAGTATAACATTATTGAGAAGCAGGCTTTAACCTTGGTGAAAGCTCTAAAGGGCTTTCGGGTTTACATTCTGCATTCACACATTCTAGCTTATGTTCCAACAATAGTAGTGAAGGAAGTTCTTATGCAGACATATCTAGAAGGTAGGTGGGGAAATGGATCGCAGCGATGCTAGAATATGATCTGGAGAGAAAACCAATAAAGCTGATCAAGGGACTATTAGAATAATACTATTTTAGTTTAATGCTCATTCTTTTAGCTGTTGCTAGTTTTCTTCCTTTAGCAGTTTCTTAGATGAAACTGTTTCTTTACATAGAAACTTGATGTTTCTATCTTTGTAAATATCTCTGTATTATTATTGAGTATTGTTGCTCAATCAATTCATTGAATTCATTTGGAAATCCATATGCATGTTTCGCACTGTTTTATGGTATTAGAGCTAGAAAAAGAGATTTCTTGAGCAATTATTCTTTCTGCATCCTAATCTCTTGAGTTCTTTCTGTCATTCCTTTCTAAGGTCGAGCCCTCTGTAAGCCAGATAGCCTTCACTGAGTCTTAGCTTCGGCTCTGCTCACTGTGATAAAAGCTTACCGTCGTCTATCTCGATACAGAAATGGATTCTTCGAAATAATTTTTTAGCTGTGTTAAAATTTTTTCGAGGTTGCTCTCTGTTTTCTTGATTTCAAATCGGTTGATATTTTTGTGGAATTACGAGAGCCGAGGGTTCTGCGAATTTTTTTCTAGACACGTTCTTTGTTGATGCGTTTTCCAGGTAACTACATCATCGAATTTAGATTGTATGCATGCGTGGATTTTCTTCAGGGTATGCATGCGTGGATTCTTCAGGTGTAAATCGACGGCGGTTTGACCGACTCCATAGTTGCAGGAATCGCCCCCCCCCGAATCCTAAGCCGGAATCGCGACTCGAGGCGAATCGTCCCGGAATCCATAGGCGAAGCGCGCTTCCAAAATTGAGGTGGCGCGATTCCGGCTTTTAAGTGCGCTTCCTGCCATTTTAGGTGGCGTTGCCCTGGAATCGCGCTTCCGAATTGCGCAACCTGGACGCAACTTGGGCGCAACCTGGACGCAACCTGGGCGCAACCTGGACGCAACCTGGGCGCAACTCGCGGGGCAGCAAAATAAACATAATTTTTTTTTAATTTCTTTTAAAATTTAACTTAACTAAGCATGAGGGGGTGGGTTAGGGTGACTTTAGGGTGACTTTAGAAAAGAATAAAGCCCCCATTCTCTTCTCATTTTCTCACTTTGAGTTTATGAGAGTTGGAGAAGAGAAGAGAGGAGAGGAGAAGAGAAGAGAGGAAAGGAGAGGAGAAGAGAGGAGAGCTTGGAGGAGTGAAGAAGGAGGAGCTAGGAGAAGGAGGAGGAGCTTGCTATTCACAATCTACTACTTTTTGTCATAGATTACTCATTAGACTTGTAGACTTGTGAATTTGAATTTTGAACCTTTTTGGCTTGGCGGTGACCAAGTGACATATTTTGTAAACATTATTATTTGAATTTTGGACATGACAAATGTTGACAGTTGCTCACTTGCTAGATAAATCATAATATGCTCTATGTTTTATGTTTTATAATATGCTTAAATGTTTATGTTTTATAATATCTAAAAATTTGATGTATGTTTGTAATAGCTAATATAGATGAGTTGTACATACTAGTAACTACAATGGAATCATGGATGCCATATCTATCTTGATTTTATGCAAAAAATGCATGTTTTCATGTCTTCTAACAATTATTTTGGTATTTGGGATGTTTGTTTTGAGTATAAATGCAAAAAATATGAAAATATATATATATAGCAGACGCTTCCGCGGACGCTTCGCTTCCTAGATTTTTGGAAAATGACGCTTCCGCTTCGCGCTTCCGCTTCGCGCTTCCGCTTCGCTCCCGCTTCGTGCAACATTGACCGACTCAAAGTCTTCGTTCTTCTGAAAATTATTCTACAGCAATACAGTGCGTGATTTAAATCTAGCATCGGGTGGCAACGGGATCGAGCCTTGGCAGCCATGTCTTTATAGTGTGTTAAATCACGTTTGCAACGTTAAATTTCAACGAAGCTGCGCAGATCAAGACGTGGGCTCGTTACGTTTATTACCGAGGACATGGAAGCCGACTGTAGCAGAGGTCACGGGTTCAAACAGCAAAGGCTTCATTTGCGAAAATACGGAGGCTCTGTAAATCGATCCGAGAGTTGCGAAAGTTTATTTTATTTTTCCGAGTGATCCTGCCGGCCAGGGCATCTACAACAGCTATAAAATACTCGAGCGGAGATTCCTGCGGATAGTAGTTTCTTGTGGACACGATTTTACCAATTTTTTTTTTTGGATAGCAGTTTCACGCGGATAGCAGTTTCACGTAGATAATCAGTTTCACGCTGTATTCAAGTGGAGATTCCTGCAGATAGTCAGTTTCACGCCGTCAAATCCCGAGTCTGCGACACAATATTATTCGTAACTCCCAGGTTTTGAAAGCGTGAACCTTGAAGTCGCGGTGTTTTATTTTTTCATTTGCAGTACAAAGACTGGCTCATATATGCATTTTCAGGTCTCTTCCGATTCGTATTGATTGCCATTGACTGCAAGGAGTTTCACGTATTTTTTTTTCGCTGTACTATTAGCTGAATTTTGTGGGTTAAGGAGCACCCACATCACATACTCCAGAAAGGGCACCCACAGCACATACTCCGGTGAACACAAGCCTCCAGAGTGATCCTGGAATTGATTTAATTGCACTAGGAAGCTTCACTGCCCTCTCAAAGAACCCATTACATATGCTATGAGTTATTGCAGCATTTGAAAACAGAGCCAGAGCAAATATCACTGCAGAATATAGGGTTACGAAGAGAATTACCTCGGCCTTATTTGCACCTGAGAATCCAGTGCTAAAAGGCTGAGTTTGTCACCCAAAGAGAGATCGAAATCAGTCTTTGTCAGGTGCTGAGTCACCTCTGTTCATATTGGAGTATTTGGCATTATTTCTTTTAGTTGTTGGTTGATCCTATTGACAACATTTATCTCTTCAAGTTGGTGGCAAAGAGCTGATTCAAAAGGCAGAATTGTCCAGATCAGTCTTCCAGAAACGTACAGATGGCCTCCCTCACCAATCTGATGTTAGAAGGCAATCAACGCTTTAATGGCAGCAATTATAACATCTGGAAAGAAAGAATGTTGACCATCTTTGAATACAGGCGTCTTGATCAGCTCATTTTGGGCAAAGAAACTTGTCCCGGTACAGCTGGTACCGATCAAGATAAGTTTGATGATAGAAATCGAGAGGCTGTTATGCTTCTCAAGCTCTCTATGGCTGATGATCAATTACCACAGATTCCTTCTGGCAAGACATCTACCGAGATCTGGCAACAACTTGAAAGAACTGCACGAGACATCTGACAAGAGTAGAGCTTTCTTTCTCAAAAAATCAGTTGTTCTCCATCATGATGGACGGACATATTTCTTTACAGGACCATCTCAACAAGATTAAAGACATTTGAGATCAACTCGAAGCCATTGGTCGCACCATGGAGGAAGAAGATATGGTAGTCATCACTCTGAAAAGTCTACCAAAATCTTATGAGCACTTCATAGAAACACTCAACATTACCGCCACTAATGTCGATCTGAAGTTTCCAGAATTATGTACCAAACTCATGTAGCAGGATCGTTGGAAACAACAGTTTGGTAGTAGTGCAACATCAGCTCCCTCAGAAAATGCTTTTGCAGCCAAATATCAGTCCTCTCAGTACTTTCAGCAGAAAGGTGATCCTGCTAGAAAGAACAATGTGCAGTGTAATTACTGTCACAAGTTTGGCCACATAAAGAAAGATTGCCGACAAAGGATTGCTTCTGAACAGAAGAAACAGGGAGGGCTCCATCAGACAACAAATGTTGCAGAACATTTCGAGCAGACAGATTCTGCCTTTTATGCCTTTATGACTAAAAGGTCTTCAGATCATGTTACATCTTTTGCCTGGTACATTGACTCTGGTGCATCACGTCATTTCTCTCACAGGCGTGACTGGTTTATTGACTTCTCACCTTTCAGTGATTCCATGGTATTTGGCGGAGGTGAACAATACACAGTGGTTGGCAGAGGTACAGTTCAAATCTAGTCTGGTGGCCGCACACTCATCTTCCTGAATGTGTACTATGTTCCTTGTATGGAAATTAATCTGCTATCTGTCAGTCAGATTGGAACTCTCCTCAGCTTGATGTAGTGTTCAGAGCGCACAAATGCTCTATTATCGACAGGGAGACTAGTCTTACAGTTGCTGTTGGCCTAGAAGATCATGGTTTATACAGGCTTCTTAACATTGGTGATTCTCCAGAAGTGGCTCTAGCAGCTCATGTTTCTCCCATCAGCACTCTATGGCATTAGCAATATGGGCACGTAAACATGCAGTATCTCTCTCAGCTTTCTCGGGAAGGACTTGTGTCAGGGTTCCCTGATATTCAGACTCAATAGTTGGGCGTATGCGGCGCTTGTCAAGCTGGCAAACAACATCGTTCTTCATTCACGAATGGAGAATCCTGGCGCACTTCTAAGGTACTCCAGTTAATTCATGTTGATATTTGTGGTCCTATGAATACATCTTCTATCACTGCTTGCAAATATTTTTTGCTTATTGTAGATGATTTCAGTAGAAAGATGTGGGTATATTTTCTAAAATATAAATCTGATGCATTTAGTATATTTCAGAAGTTTAAAACCTTAGTTGAAAAAGAGTCTAGCTGTAATATCATGACTCTTAGGACAGATAACAGGGGGGAATTTTGTTCTTCTGTTTTTCCCAACTTCTGTGATACTCATGGCATAAAACGCCAGTTCACTACACCCTACACTCCTCAGCAGAACAGTGTTGTTGAACGCTGCAACCGCACGGTTGTTGAAATGGCTCGCTCCATGTTACAACACAAGAATGTTCCAAACAAATTCTGGGCTGAAGCAGTCTTTACTGCTGTTTATCTTCTTAACAGATCCCCCACTCTGGCTGTTAAAGGGAAGACTCCCGAAGAGGTGTGGTCTGGCCGCAAGCCTAAGATCAGTCACCTCAAAGTATTCGGCTCAATTGCATATGTTTGGATTCCAGTTGCTAAGCGCTCTAAGTTGGATTCCAAAAGCCAAAAACTCATGATGACAGGGTACAGTGATCATCACAAGGCCTATAGACTAATAGATATTGCCACTGGTCGTCTTAGCTTCAGTCGGGATGCAGTATTTGATGAAGATAGAGGATTCTTTTAGTCTTCTTCTTCTGAGCACTGTTCTACGGATCAGCCTCACAGTGTTCTTCCGGTAGGTCCACTTGATGGGAGGGATGATGCAACATCAGTGATTGATACTACACTGCCTGAGCTTCCTCCGGAAAATAACCCTTCTCTTGCTGCTCCTATTGCTCTTGAACCTACTTCTTCTCCTCATGATATTGGTTCCTCTACTTCTCGGCCAAAATGGTGGGCTAAAACTATTGGTGATCTCAGAGATGATGAACTTCTTGAAGGACAAACTTCTAGAAATAACAGCAAACAACAGTGTACAGTAAACTTTGCTCTTATGGCTAATCTACACAGTATCTTCGAGCCTCAAACTTACTCAGAGGCTAAAGGTACATCTAAGTGGGAACAGGCTATGGACACTGAATTCCAGAGTCTTCAGAAAAATCACACATGGACCGTTTCTGATCTTCCTGAAGGGAAAAAGCCCATTAGCTGCAAATGGGTATATAAAGTGAAATACCAAGCCGATGGAACTCTAGACAAGTATAAAGCTCGTCTTGTGGCTCGAGGATTCTCACAGAAGGAAGGCATTGACTATGAGGAGACCTTTGCCCCTACAGCCAAAATGAGCACCATACGGCTTGTCCTTGCCCTAGCAGCTCAGTTCAAATGGAAAGTTCATCAGATGGATGTAAAAAGTGCTTTCCTAAATGGTGACTTACAGGAAGAAGTCTACATGACACAGCCTCCAGGATTTAAGATTGCCGGTCAAGAACAGAAAGTGTTTAGATTAGCTAAAGCTCTCTATGGATTGAAACAAGCTCCTCGGGCTTGGTACATGAAAATTGATCAGTACCTGACAGATCATGACTTTCAGCGGAGCCCATTTGATGCAAATCTGTATATCAAGCATACTGGTGATGATATCTTGTTTGTGGTTGTCTATGTAGATGACTTGATCATTACTGGAAGCTCTGCACATTTGATCCATGGGATCAAACAAGACTTATGCAGAACCTTTGATATGACAGACTTGGGACTTCTTCACTATTGTCTAGGGGTTGAAGTTTGGCAGACTGAGAATCACATCTTTCTCTCTGAGTCCAAGTATGCCAAAAATCTTGTGGACAGGTTCAGAATGCAGGATTGCAAACCAGCCACGACTCCTATGGAACCAGGGGTCAAACTTTCAGCTCAGTCATCCTCTCTCCCTGTGGATGAAACTTTATTCAGGCAATTAGTGGGCGGTCTCATCTACCTTACTGCCACCAGACCAGACATTAGTTTTGCAGTGAGCTACATTTCCCGCTTCATGTCAGCCCCTAAAGCTGATCATTGGATAGCAGCAAAGCGTGTGCTACGATATGTGCGTGGCACTTCTGATTATGGACTCCTATACACTCGCAGTTCCAATCCTATACTTAGTGGTTACACAAATTCTGACTGGGCCGGTCCGGTTGATGATCGTAAATCTACAGCTGGATATGTGTTTAGTCTTGGATCTAGCGCTGTCACCTGGACTAGTAAGAAGCAGCAAGCCGTGGCTCTCTCCTCAACAGAAGCAGAGTATCGGGGAGCAGTTAAGGCATCCTGTGAGGCAGTTTGGCTTCGACGTATGCTTGCAGATATGCATGTTTCCCAGACAGGTCCTACTTCCTTGTTTTGTGATAATCAGGGAGTGCTCAAACTTGCCAAAAATCCCGTCTTTCATGAACGAACAAAACATGTGGAAACTCATTGCCACTACATTCGACAGCTTTTTGAAGACGGATCCGTTCAATTGATATATGTTCCCACAACAGAGCAGCCCGCAGACATCTTCACCAATCCTCTTGGTCCCGATAATTTTGTAAAATTCAGGGGGTCTATTGGTGTTGTAAATAGATTGAGCATTAAGGGAGGGTATTAGAATAATACTATTTTAGTTTAATGCTCATTCTTTTAGCTGTTGCTAATTTTCTTCCTTTAGCAGTTTCTAGATGAAACTGATTCTTTACATAGAAAACTTGATGTTTCTATCTTTGTAAATATCTCTGTATTATTATTGAGTATTGTTGCTCAATCAATTCATTGAATTCATTTGGAAATCCATATGCATGTTTCACATTGTTTTAGGGACAAGGTTTAACAAAGCTCATGGCCGAATCTAACTTGCACACATTGGATATCAATCTAATTGCTACCCTCTCTGAAGAAGAAGTGGAAGACTCACAGGTACAGGTATCAAAAATGTTTACTTCATCTCCTTGGTACTCTGACATTGTCTATGTATTGCAACATTGAAATCCTCCATTGGAAGTGCCAAGAAGTAGGAGTAGATCATTAAAATTGAAATCTTCAAAGTACTGTATTCTTGATGGTGTCTTATTTTGGAAGGATCCGGGTGTTGTGTTGTTGAATTGTCTTGTCAAAATTGAAGCAAAAGATGTGACGAGTGACTTCCACAAGGGAGATTGTGGTGGCCACTTCTTCTGGAAAATTACAGCCAACAAGATTTTGAGGGTTGGTTTTTATTGGCAGACTCTTTTTGCTGATGTGTATAAAACTGTGATGTGCTGTCATGAATGCCAAATTTTTCATGGGGAAAAGGAAGCTATTACCATTGCCATTGCAGCCCATTTCAGTCGCGACACCTTTCCAGCAGTGGGGTCTTGATTTTGTTGGGGAGATCCATCCTTCATCGTCTGCCCAACATAAATGGATCGTAACAGCTATAAATTACTTCACGAAATGGATTGAAGCGATCCCAACCAGGCAAGCTGCTGATTCTATAGTCATTCTGTTTATGGAAACTAATATTTTGTCAAGATTTGACTGCCTGCAGAAGATAATCACTGATAATGCTGCTTCTTTTAAGTGAACGAAATTCTGTGGAAAGTATCATATCACATTGGGGCATTCAACTGCTTATTACCCACAAGGGAATGGGCTGGCTGAATCTTCTAATAAATCATTGATCAACATAATCAAGAAGTAGTTGGAGGTTAACAAGAAGAAATGGCATAAAAAGCTCATCAGTGCTTTATGGGCGGACATATTAAGTAACAAGAAATCCATAGGCATGTCGCCTTTTCAATTGGTGTACGGGGTTGATACTGTCTTTCCTTCATCTCTTGCTGTCCCGGTCATGAACGATGTGCAACAAAGAATAAATCAGATGATTCACTTACAACAAACCAGGGAAGAAGTATTTTAGAATACTTCTAAACTTCACGAAAGAATAAAGAAGATTTATGACTGCAAGACTAAAGAAGATAATTTCAACATGGGAGATATAGTTCTTTGTTGGGATGCACAAATTGAAGAGAAGGGCAAGCACTGTAAGTTTTAAAATCTGTGGAAGGGACCGTACAAAATCTCAGCTTTGAGAGGCAAGAATGCTTATCTACTAGAAGAAATGAATGGACAAGATTATTTAGGAGGAGCAATCAATGGTAGGCTTCTCAAGCACTACCTTACTTGAGAAATTTCTGGAAATTTTCATTATCATTGTGCATACCAGTTTACTTTCCTGTTAGAGTGTGAAGTAGCTATCATGGGAGCTTGAAGCCCGAGGAGAAGGCCATACGATTTCTTTGATCAACTGCTGGTTTGAAAGATTCAATTTGCTTTTTATTTATTTGTCGAAGTTAGTCAGTCAGTCAGTTTTCAGTTTTGAGCTTGGTCCTTGTGTTTTGACTCAATGCCCAATGGATAAGGCTACTTGGTCTATGGTATTCTTAACACCTCCTAAAGGAGCTGCCATCCCCAGTTGGAGCCAATGTTAGTCTCTGTTAGTCCTACCAATCACTAGTGATCAACTTTGCTCTTACAAGGTTTGTGTTAGGGTCTTAAGTCAAATTTTAATCATTTCATTAGGTTTTCAAAATAAAAATTTGGTCACTCGCTAGTGTGTCTAGGTATATTACTGCTCCTTTCAAAATTTTCATGATCCGGTCACTGCCATCACACAGTTGGATGTGCCATCACTGAAAGGTCATCATTATCATCTCAATCATACCATCATGGTCCTCATTCAACTCAGTGTCACCATTAGGTCATTAGGGTCAAAGTCATCAAATCTGTCATTTCATTCATAAATCCTGATGAATGGAGTAGTAATAGGGAATTGGCTTCAAAGGTTTTTGTTTCAAAATGTATTTTTTTTCAATATTATGTAATAAGTTCTATGTTCCAAAGTTGCATTCAAATGTTCCAAAGCTACATAGTTTCCAAAAGCAAAGTAAAAGTCATATGGTGGGCCACCTTATCACTATGAAGAATTTGGCTTTTACAAGCTATAAAGACCATCTCAAATCATTTCTCTCCCTCATTTCATTAGTAAAAAGCTCTCACTCACCAGCAAGCTACCTTCACAATGTTTTCAGAGGCAAAAGATACTCCAAAACTCAAATCCAAGCAGCGACACTGTGCTTTCAATAGCCCAAGCTGCGCTTTTAGGCAGACACACTGCGTTTTCTCTCCAAAGACTATAAAATCGCTTTCAAGGGTTCTCAAAGGTCAATTGAAGTTTTCATCAGCTTTCTACAGGTAATTTCAAGCCTCTTAATCCCTCCATAAGCTTGATTTCATGGTGCATATCCTTCATTTTCCTCCACGCTGCGTTTTTGGCAGTTTCCTAGCTAGGACTGTATATAAATTCCCTAGACCAAATCCTACACCCAATTCTTCCCTTTTCACTTCCCAAAGTTCTCTGGCACCCCTACCTACTTCCCTAATTTTTCCTACCCTCATTTCCCTTCCCTAAACCCTTCATACTATCCCCTCATCCACTTCCCCTGTTTTTCCCACTAGGGTTTTCCCTTGCACACTACCAACATGGAGGAAGAAAAGAAGTCCTATAATAAGCAAGGTCAAATTTCAAGGTATGAACTACTCAACACCCATGAGCTTGTAGAATTTCCTACAAATTCTCTACAAATCTACCTTTGAGATCTATGTAGAAAATCTAACTGTAGACTTAACTCGATAATGCAATATACCAAAGCAAAATACTATAATCTACTTCTACTATCAAACTTGCGGAAGATTAAAGATCGAGCTGAATCATAGCTCAACACATATAACCATAAGAAGAAGAATAAATACACATGAAACACAAAAAATACTCAGGGGAAAGCCTCAGCTAAAAACCCCACTATCTGTATTATGATATTATCATACAAGGTGGAAATACATCAGAATTATACAAATCCTTAGCTCTCACAGCTAGCCAGCTCTCAGTACAATCCTCCTGGATGCTCACAGGCAAACAAAGCTTCTCACAAACCTTCTCCTTTGCCCTCCAAGCCTCCTATTTCCTTGCGCTGTTTCTCCTGAGTGATCCTACTATTACCAAGTGTAACACTAATCACTCACACTGATCTCACACACTCTAAAACTGCGCAATCCTAAAGGAACCTTCCCTTGACTGTATGGATGAGTTTCCTTTATAGGAAAACACATGTAACTGATAGTAACTTGTCCTTGACATTTAGCTCAACTAGGTCTTTCTCAGAATAGACATGCATGAGTTTTTGATGAGGGAATCTTCAGTTATCTAGAGTACACTAGTTGAGTGCATGCATGCATCAACTGACTGATAACTCACAATTAGTTCCTCAAACAACATGGAACTAATTTAACTGGACTTAACTCAGTAAACTGAGCTAACTAATTACAACTCAAATATAACTCAATCTTATCTCCTTAATTAAGGGGTAATGTCCTTATTTAAGGCATAACTGTTGCATGACTTCAGAAAGACTTTTAACTTGAATTTATTCAACTGATTAATCCATAATGAATTAATTAATTAATTCCAAGCAGCTGGTGAGATTAAATTCAAATATTAATTCACAATTTTAATTCAAGGACAAATTAAAATTGGAATATTTTGGATTCTATTTTTATCATTTCTTGTTGCTATTTTCAACAGAGCTAATGTCTTGCCCATTGTCAAAGCAATGCTTTGAGAATGTAGGGTGTTTAGGGTTTTGTGAGCAAGTTCATTAGGTCAAGTATCATGCCAAGTTGACCAGCTTGTTTGCCACTAATCTTAGGAGAGATAAGGTCACTGTTGTAGGGGTTAGTTTCTCCATTTCTACTGAAGCCATAACAACAACCACAAGGATACCAAACAATGGGGAGAAATGGCTTAAGAGCCTGGACTTGGATGTGCAAAACTGCCAACCATTCATCAAAGGTCACTATAAACACAACATTAATAAGGTTTCTCCTTTTGGAGAACTCCTTGAGAAGTTTGCCCCATTGATGAAGATCATTATGAAGTATTTTACATGTGAGGGCAGATTTTCTAGATTGTATAAATATCATGTCAGGTTGCTCATGCATTTCACATGGGTAAAACCACTTAACCTACCCTACTACCTCTACAAGAGCTTGGCTAAAATGGCAGAGAAGGTGCAACATAAACAAAGTGATCATCAAACCAACCTTTTTCACCATGCCCTCATCAAATCATTGTATTGCATCAGCTTGCACAAAAGAATATCACTTGGGAGACATTCATTTAGTCAACTGCCTTTTTGTCTTCAGCTAGTCAATCTACAAGCCAAAGCATACCATCAACATCATCCAAGCATATGGAGATTGGTTCATCTAGCAGAACTGCAATTAAGAGGACACCTAGGCCTGAGGTGAATCAAACATATCAGAGAGGAAGGAGGCTTGTGTTTGCTCCACACATTGTGGAAGGGGCCAAGCTTACATCAACAGAACAAGGATCACCATCACAACATGAGGCACCTTTGCAAAATGAGGAGCCATTCTATCTTGACACTGATATGGTAGACTTGAAGGTTAATGAGGAGCATAAGACAATAGAGCAGGTCATCATGGAGAAAGATGCTGAGGTCAAAGAGCTTTAAGGACAACTTGTCTAAGGCCAACTTCATGATTTCATTCCTACAACAGGAGAATAGGCAATTGAAGGTAAATCAACTACTCTTGAGTAAGCATAAGGTTGATGTTGGCAAGGAAAATGTAAAGGGAAAAGCAGTGGTTGATACAGATGATTTAGATGAGCATCAAGAGCAGGTGACAAGGAAGAGGCCAAGGACGAGAGGGCTCAAAAGGGCACTTTAGCAACAAAGAGAGCAAATGTCTTCAAGTAACCTAATTGCAGCAAAAATCAATGAGAATAGGGAGTTTTGGCTTGACAAAGTGAATTGTCATTTGGAGAAGCTTCTTAAGAGGGCCAACAGAGACAACAAGTTGCAAAGACACATGGTTGCTGATTACTACACAAGGAATCAAGTCTCCAAAGTCAAGATTAGGCAATTGAAGGAAAAACACAAGGAAACCCTAATCAAGCCAAAAGAGAAGGTAAAGTTGGATTTGCTTGTTGATGCTTCCCTCATAGCATAACATACCTACTCAGGACTTCATGGAGCAACTCTTGACCAATTTTGAAAAAATTTGGAGACATTTTGGTTTTTGGTGAATTTTTGGAAATTTTTGCGACAATCACTAGGTCAAAAATGCAGTGTGCCCCACGTTGCCCTTTTGATGGAGGACTCCAAATGACATTTTGTTTGCATATTGAGATTCCTCATTGCTTGTACATCACTTCTAGCATTTGGGTGCAGACCTTCAAGTTTTTGGTAGGTGGAAAGGGCTGAAAACTACTCAAAAACACCTCTCTGCCCTTTTTTTGAAGAGCTCGCGGCGCTTTTGAGAGTACCTCTGGGAGAAGGAAGTTTTGGAGGGCTAGAAGCGACCTTTTTCAGCTCTTGAAGATTCCATCATGTAGCAGATATCCACAACTTTCCAATTTGCTGTCAAGATCCTGATTTGGACCTCAGGAAGACCTCCAAAAATCAATTCTCCCAAATTCACTGTGCTTTCTCCTGGCATGCTGCACTTTTGCTTGAAATCGCCGCGCTTTTGTTTGAGATTTTTTTTTCTCAATTTTATTTGCTGAATTTGAGTTTTTATGATGTAATTACTTGGCCTTGATGTAATAATGATGTAATTAAGGGTAAGTAAGCTTGTTAGGTTGTTTTTCATGTAAATTTAGGCCTCATTTATGAGGGCAGTTCAGTCAAAGTTAAAATGGAGGATTTGTTTTAACCTCCCTAGACATTAGGGTTTTGTTTGAACACCTCATGTAATCAGTTCCTAAACTGAAGGATTCGGCCCTGAGAGAGGGGAAGATGGTTTTTAGTCTACATGTATCTAGTTTTCAATCATAAAACAAGTTGGACATCAGAGGTGGGAACACTTGTAGCTTGTATTTCAACTCTTTATTCCATAAATCAAAGGAGCAGTTGCAACTATTATCTAGGAATTCATGTGCAGTGAGTTTGTGATGATGTATTTTCTCTGCTATAGTTTTATATGAATGATATACATCTCTCCTTTCCATAACTTATTTCTTTAGTGATTTTCCTTAAAGGTTATAAGCATAATTCTTTTCATAAAAGCTTTGTTTTGATGGGAATATCATTTTGAGTAATTTTCCTTCTTACTCAATGAATTCATGGTGCACATGCTCATTAAGACCTTTTTACTCTTTCAAACCCTACACTACACCGACAAAACCCTAAATCCATCAAAAAAGTATTGCTACCTTGCTCCTCCATAAATTTGTTGCTGTAACCCTTTGATCCTTTGACCTAGCTACTTGGTTTTCATCCTTAATCCAACATCAAAACCCTAAAAACTCAAAAACTACTTGAGCCTAGCATATCTAGCTTAACATCTTTTCCCATTCTAGTCATCATTGGCTGTGAGTTCATAGAGAGATCCCTCTCTACTTTAGCAGGGTTAGCTGCTGAACCCTAAGTGGTTTGAGGTTACCTCCTTCGATCTCCCTTCTCAGCCTTGGGATATTGTGGAGGATAACAGTCCCAAAGGGGATTCGAAGGGCGTGCACCTAATGGAAAGTGTGTAGTGGGGTCGAATGATGAGTCCATCCCTCATCACCATGAAGTGCTTAACCTAAAAATCCATCTTTGGATGTAACCCATCCCGAGGATCTATCAAAGTGACCTTTACATATTTCTTGTAGATATCCTCTTTGATGATTTTATATATCTTTTATTTGGTTGGTAAGAGATGGTGCACACGAGAAATATCTAAATGGAGGAAGTTGGTCCATAGTAATACCATCCAAAGCATGGAGATCCAAGAATATTGGTCACACCCGTTCACTATATTAGCAAAGCTTCGAGCATTATGTAGAAAAGAGACAAGACGAAACACTGTCTCAAGTGGAAAGGAGTGAGCTCTAATCTCTACAAGAATGATGTGCTAAGGAACTATTTGCTTGCATCAAATGATGTGATAATGCAAGAGTATCCACATTCTCTCCATTGAAGACCAATTAGACTCTAGTAAACCAAGTTTCCAAACATCAGAACCTTAAGGAACTGTGGGTTGAACAACAGTAACGTTGCATGACATCTTGACTGATATGTCTTGAAAATGATTTTGAAAGCACTGTTTCTCAAGAAGGTCCAAGGACCAATTGCTTCAATTGATTTGGGGCCGAAGCTCATGTTGCAAACTGAAAGGTGGTCTTGTGAATAATACCCCTAGATAAGTATATGAGTTGGTGATCTTGATCTCCTCTCCTTTGAAAGAGAAATGGTGTTTGGGAAGGATTTTCTTCAACATGTTGAAGATTTTGACCTTGGTGTTATCTAGGTTGACCGTAAATTGTCAAAGGTGATAGAAAAGGGCCAGGGCATCCAGCTGATGTGTCCCTCCACTAAAGACCAACTAGACTCTAGTAGACCAAGTTCCCAAACCTTAGAACAATATAGAACTGTGGGTTGAACAAGAGTGTCCTTGAGTGACATCTTGGCCGATAAGTTTTGAAAGCGATGTTTCTCAAGGTGGTCCAAGGATGCATTGTCCTAATTGATTTGGGGCTAAAGGGCATGTCGCAAATTGAAGGGAAGTCTTGTGAATAATACCCCTAGATAAGTATATGAGTTGGTGATCTTGATCTCCTCTCCTTTGAAAGAGAAATGGTGAATGGGAAGGATTTTCTTCAACATGTTGAAGATTTTGACCTTGGTTTTACCTAGGTTGACTGTAAATTGTGAAAGGTCATAGAAAAGGGCCAAGGCATCCAACTACCTCTGCAATCTGTTCGGGGATGAGGTTGGAAGGATCACATCATCTGCAAACATTCAAATAGAAATCAAGACATGGTGTAGAAGGCAACCATTAGTGTCTTGTATGTGCTCTTGCAAGGATTGCAACTGATCAATGTAGATTCGAAATAGTGTGGGTGACAAGGGGCATCCCTGTTTTACACCAATAATACTTTGGGGAAAATTCTAATAGCCCTTGTGTTGTGGATAGACAACCAAGGATTGAGAGGGAGAACCAATGAAACACATTGCTCTTTTGTCAAACTTAAATGAAAACATTGATGCCCATACAAATACAGTCTAAAGTGTACACATGGTGTTAATGAAAGGTGAGGTTCATAGTTTTGAAAAAAAACATCTAAAACAAAAATTGAAGGATACATTGAGTTTATTATTCATCTTATGGCGGAAATTTGATCACGGGCGCCCAAGCTCCTAGATAGAAGGGCCTTGAATAACTTAATTCTACTTTAGTTGCAATGGTATAGTTCATCCCAACCAAATTTCGTTCCCCCCCTTCCTCAATTGATTACTGCCTAGAATTGAGAGAGTTGAGCCCAGTGTTGCAGGGATCCCCTAAGGATTCAGAGGTAGATCCGCGCCCTATACAGATTCACAGTTCCGTCTTTTTTTGGCGATTCCTGGAATTGGATCCATGGGGGCCCGATCTGCAGTTCCTACTACCCGATCCACGGATCGGAAAGGATCAGGTGCAGATCTGTGGAGGTTTGGGCGTGTATCCACTGTGGATCCGAGAGAAGGTGGATGGTTCACATGGTTCTGCGGGGTTTTTTTTGTTTTTGTTTTTTGAAATTTTGAATTGTTATGTGAGGAACTACACTTTCTAAATACTCCCAAGGTGCCCCTTGATGCTCCCTAGATATTTCCTAAATGCTCCCTAATGGTAATGTTAAATTCTTAAAGTAAAAGTGACATTTTCCTTTATCCTTCATTTCCATCCTTTTACTTAATTTTTAACATTACCATGGAATGATTCGGTATGTTTGAGAGTGGTTCCAACCTCATCAGACTTCATATGGAGAAAATAGAATTTCATATCCCATTCGAAATTCAGCAGACTTAACAGTTTTCAGGATCAATGGGATTGTAGTGTTTCATTGGATTATATCATGTATGAGGGCATGTGATTGGCATTTAATCAAGAGCACCAAGCCCTATATGTACCCCAGTGTTGGTGTTATTGATTGTTGAACTGCTTTGTCATGGCCTTAGCAATTATGTACCCTTCACTGAAGTCAAAATCATTGATCAGGCATGTTAAGCTTTCTCTACCATATTATAAGGCTTGGATTAAGCTGTTTGATCAAAATTATGTAATGTTGACTAAAATCCCTATAGAATTGAAGTAGAGGCAAACGCTGGAAAAGAGAGGAGGAATCTAGATTATAGATGGTTGATGCTCTATCTTGATTTATTAAAAATATGCATGTTTTCATGTCTTCTACAACTAATTTGGTATTTTGGATGTTTTTTAAATATAAATGCAAAATATATATATATATATAGTAGACGCTTCCGAGATGCTTCGCTTCCTAGATTTTTGGGAAATGACACTTTCGTGCCCTTGCTTCCAAAAAACATCCCCGCTTCGTGCAATGTTACTTGAGTCGCCAATGAAGCTATGGTTGCCAGTGATATGCCATGCTATCCAATAATTGAAGCCAAAACTCTTTGCACAAGCACTCGATTCTTTATTAATACTCTACCCTTCTCCGGAATCTAACAATAATTGGAGAAATCAATCACCAAGCATGTGGGAGAAATTGTGAAGAGAATGGAAGATACATGGCTTGTTTTTCAAGCAAGGAATCTCAAATTCGACCACAAAAAACCACTTTGCAAGCTTTTGTAGTGTCACATTTAATGTGATAAGTGGTGCAAAATTTTCATGTGAATTGTGCTTTTAGCTATTGATTCATGTGTGAATCCACTGAGTGTTGAAGAATCTAGGGCATCTAGGTTATAATGAGATTCTTTTGATGATGATAACAATTTGTGAAGTACTTTTACTTTTCTTATTAGCACAATCTTCTCTTATTATTAGTGTGTGTTAGGATATTCCGACACATAGGAAATAGTTAAGTATAACTTGATCTAGTGTAGAGTTAGGTAAAGTGTGTTTCTTTACTATGTACTTTTGTAACTTACAATTCGACGGTCATGATATGTTCTAGACATGAAGTGATCCGAGGTTCATTCTCTCCTCAGTATTATCGACACTTGATTAACACTCGATTGGTCCATGATCTCTATTTAAAGAGCATGGAGGGTCATTTGTAAGGTGACCGTTCATGAGAGAAGCCGTGGACTGTTGGCTCAGTCTGTGGACTGTTTCCCTCTTTGAGGGTTTTAACCACTTCAAGAATACTGGTGTATTGATCTGTGATATGTTTGTGAGCGATGTCCTTTGGTGTTCTATCTGAGGAACTTACCCTGTAAATTCCTACATGGTATTAGAGCTATTTGAGCGCTGCATCCGTTGGTGATCCAAATCGGAAGTCGGTACAACTACATCCGTCTATCGTTTCCTAGATCTACTATCGATCTGCTCTACTGCGTTAGGAGCATTTGTTCCAGTGAGGAACCCCTTTTGTTTCACGCGAAAAGGTTTCGGTAGCCCTAGCTACGTCATTTTTAAGATTTGGAGGTATACAATCTTTATTTGCAGTTCTAGTTATTTACCTCTCTGTTTATTTCAGTCTATTTATCTCTCTGTTTTTTATTATTCGATCTATACCTTTCATTTCCGGGTATGCTCTTTGCCCCGCGACTCTATGCGATCTGGGCAAATTAGAAACAAAAAGGAAAGATTTTTCTCATGTGTATGCTCTTTTCCGCCGTGCCTTAGTATGATCTCGGAAAACCAGAAACATTGAGGAAAATATTTAGTTTCTGGCAAAAGCTAACTTCAAGCCATAAGGTTTGGTTTTTTCTATGTCCGTGTTGGGTTGTGTGGTTTTTTGTTTTGTAGGCAAAAAGGGTTTTTTCAAGTAAGCACGCACTCCAAAGCTTCAGTGACTTAAAAAAAGAACCCCTTCCTCTTTTCCACTATAAGGTTTGGTTTTTTTTTGTATGTCTGTGTTGGGTTGTGTGGTTTTTTGTTTTGTAGGCAAAAAGGGTTTTTCCAAGTAAGCACGCATCCCAAAGTATCAGTGACTCAAAAAAAGAAACCCCTTCCTTGGTCCAAAGTTACTTTATGAGAATAGAGGTCTTGAGTTCAAGTCCTTTTTGTTGAGTTACTTTTTCAAAATGTAACTTATGTTTTAAAGTTACTTTATGTAAACGTGTTCTCACCCATTATAAAAAGTGAGTGACTTATAATTCTAAAGTCACTTTATCTTCTATATAAGTTAAAATTTAGTGGATAGTTTATAAAATACCATTGTAAAAGTTACTTTCACTTATTTATAAAAGTGAGTCACATAAAGTGATCTTTTTTTAAAGTGAGCCAATTAGATTAAGTCTTGGAAGGGGGGGGGGGGATTTTTCTATATAACATTATCATTCACTTCCCAACATTCACGTAGTTCGTTGGCATCTTTAACAACTTTTCTTCAAAAAACCATAACTTCTTCATCTAGAAGCCATTTATTTTAATCGGCCTATTTTTTCGAGATCTTTCCATTGAAACACCTAGTTTCAACATCTACAGCTTCAGTTTCTTTTAAAATCGAAAGTCCATGCCTAGTTATTCTTGACAACACGGACTACTTCCAATGGTTATCCAACATTGTGGATTTACTTAAAAGTAAAGGTCTTTATAGAATAGCCTCAGACCAAGAGTTTAAACCTTCAAACTAAAATAAGCAAGCCAAATGGGAAAATAAGCAAGATCAAGCACGTGAGTTGATAGGGATGTCTATTTCTCTAGACCTTAAAAAAAGTAAGTCACTTCTAATTATAAAGTATCTTTATCTTTTATTTAAGTTACAATTTAGTGGATAGCTCAAAAGTACCACTGTAAAAGTGACTTTCACTTATTTATAAAAGTGGGTCACATAAAATCCTTTTTCTTAAAGTGAGCTAATTAGATTAAGTTTGCAAAGAGGGGCGGGGGAGGGACGTGGTGGGGGTTTAAATATAACATTATCATTCACTTCCGCACATTCACGTACTTCGTCGACATCTTCAACAAATTTTCTTCAAAAGGCCATAACTTCTTCATCCGAAAGCTGTTTTTAGAGCCGTTTTTTTTGAATGATGGATGTCCTACATGGAGGATCTACTTAGAAGTAAAGGTCTTTATAGAATAGCTTCAGGTCAATAATATAAGCCTAAAGATGAAGATAAGACAGTCAAAAGGGAAAATAAGCAAGATCAATCACGTGGGTTGATAGAGATGTCTATTTCTCCAGACCTTAGATTCCATATCGCAGGACTTGATACCCTTGATGAAGCAATGAAACAACTCAATAAAGATTTTGGATTTAAAAATGAAGTTAGAGCCCATCGACTTGAAAATGAGTTGCTTATGTTGGACCCCAATAATTTTTCTTTCATTGAAGATTTTTTGTCGAAGTTCAAAACCCTTTGACTTCTCTTGGAAGTTGTTAAGGTTAAGAAAGAAGATGGTAGCCTTATCTATTCCATTCTTACTAAGTTGGGACTAGCCTACTTTGTGTTTGTTTCCACCTTCTATTCTACTAGAGAAGCCTTTATTTCTCAAAGACAAACCTACAAGTCTCTCTCTTTTGATGCCTTTTGTGATTCTTTAATAAAAGAACAAGAAAAACTCTTACATCTTGGTCTTCTTAATCCTGGAAACTCTTATAAGAAAGCGTTAGCCGCCCAACAACAACCAAGTTCAAAGAATCCTAAGAAGCAACATCTTAAAAAGAATGGCTCTAAAAAAACCAAGGGTCCTAAGCACTTTTAGTCTCAAAAAAGTGAAAAATCAATTCAACAAAATGATAAGGCAAATAAAAACAAAGGGAAGAAGACTGATAGACATTGCAACTTTTGTAATTGAGATGGCCACTTATCCTGAGACATTCCAACCTTTTCCTGCAACCTTCTATCTATATATCAGATAACTCATTTAGGTGAAGGTAAAATCGTTGAATTTTCAGCTCATGATGTTGTAATTAAGGATCTAAGAGATCCTAGATAGATTTTAGCTACTGGCATTGTTGATGATTCTATAAGGTTGTATAAGTTTAACAACTTTATTGTTCATTATTGGCAAATGATACATGGGATCTTGTTCCTCTTCCAAAGGTTGTTAGATGCAAATGGGTTTACAGAACCAAGTTTGGACCAGATGGAAAAGTTGATAAACATAACGCTCGTCTTGTTGCTAAGGGTTTTTCACAAGTTGAATGCATTGACTATACTGAAACCTTCTCCCCTGTTGCCAAAATGAACTCTATCCACCTTGTTCTTTCCCTTGCTGCCTCTTTCAAATGGGAAGTCCATCAGATGGATGTTAAATCTGCCTTTTTGCATGTGGACTTGCATGAAGAAATCTATATGGAACAACCTCCTGGCTTTATACAAACAGATTCCAGCCTTGTATGTCGGCTTAAGAAATCTCTTTATGGTCTCAAGCAAGCCCCTCAGGATTGGTATGCCAAAATGGATAGCTTTTCTTTTAGATACTGGCTTTTCTAGGTGTCATTCTGATAATAATGTCTACACCAAGAAAGTGGGTAAGTCTCTTATCATTCTTGTCCTTTATGTTGATGATCTTATCTTTTTTTTTGTGTAAATCAGACTAATTCTATTATATTACAAAAAGATTACAGAGAGTTACATCCGCCACCATGATTTGGCTACCTGAGCAGGTTGACATTCTGAGACTGAGACTGAGCCGGAGAAAAAGAGGGACTGTGAAACTATCCGCTGACCCCAAACTAGAACCACCAAAAACTGAACCTTCCACTCCCTGCTGAGGCGAGGGAGGAGTTTACAGACACAAACATGACCGACATAGACATTACAGACACAGAGATTAAAATCGACATACCAAAACCTGAGTGGTGCGACCCGACACCTATCATAGACGGACTCCCATTACTAACTATAGCAATTACATCGACATCCAGAAACTGAACAAAGAGTATCCATACCACCCCGAACGACCATGCAACGTGCCTAGGTGTATGGATTTGGTGGCTCCTCCACCGCTGGACTGACATATGTGCCTGGTTGCTCCTCCACCACTGTGCAGCCATAGGAGTCTGAGGCACTCGAGTCTGTGTATGGCGCGTCGTCCTTCGCAGGCTCGCTTGGTCCAGCTCTATTCCCCGCCACCGCACCCGAGGCTTCCGCAGGCTGTAATCGCTGACCCTGAACAGGCGAGGGTGGCCGCGGTTCTGCTGGGGCTTCTGGTCGATCAGCATGGTCGCATTTTTCAATGCGCACTGAAACATAATAGACTGCATTGTCCAGCGTACACGGGAACCCGAAGCGGGTTGATGGGTGCCCCCCAAACGGACACACCGCGGCTCTTCCCCGTCCTCTGCCTCTTCCGTGCCCTCTTCGAGCTCCTGGTGAGCTAATTTCCTCCGTCGGGGAGTCGAAGGATGCTGAGGAGCGTGGCGATGAAGCTGGCCCTCTGGCACCGCCTCTTGAGCCTCCCCGCCTGCAAGCGCCACGTTGCCTCTCACGCGGCATCCTGTAACCAACAAAGAACCAATTCTGCCCAGAGGCCGCGAATGCTTTGCGCCACCGAGGATTCTAAACCCGTGCAACAACTTACACAACAAATGCGAAACAGGTAATGGAACGCGAATACTAATAGCAATGCTTACCACACAGGTCGAGAGCCGAGCCTTTTCAGGAGCTGCGCGGGGTGAACTGCTCCCAGAGAGCTGAACCGACCAGAACCAGGAATGACCAAGGCGCCAAAGGACCAAATCTCGAACAGGGACACAGAGGAACTGAGACGCCGCGACACTCAGAGCTTCTGGAGGTCGAAGGCGCTCAGAAACAGTGCTGATAAAGGACAGAATGACATACCATGCGCCTAACCATAACACAGAGCCACGAATTCTCTGAAAATCCAGGCTTAAAACCAGGGCCTCCGTAGCCGAGGGCCGAGGTCTGTGCTTGGGCTCATGCACCCGCGGTGCAGTCATCCAAGAGCCGAACACACCACTCACAAATGAGACCATACAGAGCTTCCTACAGACAGAGCTTCACGCACCTTCCAACTGAACCCCGCTCATCGTCGAACTCAGGCAACCGACCAATATACCTCTGCAACCAGCTGTTCTCCCCCCACCATTAATGCTTGCATAGCTGTTGGCCGGACCGAGGTGATGTCTTCTCGAGGCTTCGGTCCATATGGCTGGAGCGGGCGGCCACTTGTCATTTAATGAGGTCGCCTCCTCATTCAATGCTCTAATTAACACCCGCAGGTGGGATTGATGATCTTATCTTTACTGGTAGTGATCCCAACCTTATAAACCATGTGAAGTCCAACCTTAAAAAGTAGTTTGAAATGACATACTTAGGTTATTTTCTTGGTCTTCAAGTCTTGCAATCCAAGGAAGGTATTTCCCTTTCCCAGTCCAAGTATGCCTGTGATCTTCTACACCACTTTCACATGGAAGACTGTAAGCCATCCCCTTCTCCCTTTCAGTTTGGAGTCAAACTTTCAGTCACTTGTACTTCCCCCGAAGTTGATGCTACCTTATACCGTCAACTTGTAGGAAAACTTTTGTATCTGACCCATACTTGTGCTAACCTTTCCTTTGTTGTTGGCCTTATCGGTTGGTTTATGCAAAACCCACATGAAAGTCATTGGAAAACAACTAAAAGAATACTTCTTTATGTTCGAGGTACAGTTCAGTTTGGGATTCATTATAGTGTAGAAGCATCTCCTCTATTGGTTGGTTTCACTGATTCCGATTGCGCTAGTGACCCTGATGATTGGAAGTCTACTGCAGGTTATGTCTTCACTCTTGGTTCTGGACCTATTACATGGGCTTGTAAGAAACAAAGTGCCATATCTCTTTCTTCAGCAGAAGCAGAGTATCATGGCGCCATAGAAGCTAGTAAGGAAGCCTTGTGGCTTCGTCAGATCCTGTCAGAGGTTGGCTTTCAGCAGCAGCATCCGACTACACTTTGGTTTGATAATCAAAGTGCCATTCAACTATGCAAAGATCCAGTCCAACATTAGCGCAACAAACACATTGAACTGCACATGCACTTCATCAGAAAGTTCATTCATGACCATGTTCTTGAAGTGCAATATTGTTCAACACATGATCAAGTTGCAGACATCTTTACAAAGGCTCTCACAGAGGCGAAGTTTACTAAACTTCGATTTATGGTTGGAGTTCAGGAAGTTGTCACTAAGGAGGGATAGGCTCTAATGCCTCCTTCCTTCTCCTATTATTTGTACATCCTTCAATCCTATCCCAAGTTGTTCTTAAGGGGGGATGTTAGGATATTCCGACACATAGGAAATAGTTAAGTATAACTTGATCTAGTGTAGAGTTAGGTAAAGTGTGTTTCTTTACTATGTACTTTTGTAACTTACAGTCCGCCAGTCACAATATCTA
>APFE031446852.1:0-12135 GCA_000404065.3 Pinus taeda | reverse complement strand
ACTTCGACTCCTATATTCACATGCTTGAACTTGTACTTTGTTTGGGTCGAGTTGGAGCGCAAGACCCTGGATTTTGTATGTTGAGATCCATGTTGTATTTTGTGGATTATTATAATCACTACATGACTCATTCACTGGATGGCTGCGACCATGCCTGAGTCTATTCATTGATCCTCATTAGATGGTTCCATCCATACCTAGGATCCATATTTTTATGTTCTCTGCTATGGATGGCTGTGCCCATACCATGTACATCATCTATTTGAGATATCAATTGTACTTCGTCTAGGTTCTCCGACGGCCGTGTTTTTAGTCGACCATGTTCTTATAAAGCACTTCACCCCTCTCTCTCTCGAGCTTCATACTTTAGGGGGCATTTGTTACACAATATTTTGTCATTGTCCCTGTTACCCCTTCTCCCGTACATTGGAGGACCTATTCTGGGACCTGTGAGAAGTAACATGACTTGAAAACACCTGCTTTGTATCCCTTAAAGTATGTACTCCATATGCCCTGAAGACACCTTCTGCAAAATACCCAAAAATATAGCCCTTTCTCCATTGGCACTGTTCCACAGTGTATTGCTCATGCCAATGGGGTAAATCCTCCAAAGAGGGCACACCAGCTGGCGCTCTGTTTCAGAGTCGCACTAGCGGCAACCGAGTTGGGTAAAGTTTTTACCAATCGAACATTCGAAGGTTCCTTCCATCTTATCCACGAACTAATTCCAGTTTGATTTGGTTTAGTTGGGCTTCGTATCTCCCAAGGAGGGAAGTAGTTCTCCACCTCTCACGGAAGCTTCCTAATGATAAGGACAATCCCATGAATCAAGTGGATGGTATTATCTATTCCTCCTACCCCTATATAAGCTTGTTCCTTCCCCTTTGACAAGCTAGTTGGTAATTCTTAGTTAGTAATTCTACTCTTCAAACTCCCAAATCTAAGTCCCAAAGTCTGAGAATTTCTAAGCTCATCTTGCAAGAGATCTTGTGTATCCCTATGAGGCTAAATCTTTAAGGAGGAGATCCATGTCCAAGTGATCAATGATAGAGAGGCTTTTTCCCATCCCCTACAAGATTTGCAAGGCATGCATTACTGATTCACCCAACCAAAGGAGGATTTGATGTCAGAACTTGGTTGTATTCTCTTTTGTTTATTAATAATAATAGACGACTATCATTATGGTTCTGATCATGTGCCTTTATTATGATGTTTGAGTTGTATACTTTCTGACTGATACATAGTTGCATTTCTTGGATTTTATGCTTGTATTTGTCTTGTTCTTTTCATGTGTAGGTGTCTATTCACGAAGATCGTGAGGATTGTGACCAGCTGAAGTGAAAGAATGGAAGAGACGACCCTTCTACGAATATAAGCGTTGGATTCGAGGTAGGCTCTCATCATTGGCCTCTACTTTGCAATTAGGAACCTCCGTGTTAGTGTTGTTTGATTATTGCTAGACCTGAGTTAGGCTAGTGGGATCGCCTTTGTCCATAGAGGAGATTTACCTACACAACAGGCACGTTTTTCAAAACTATCCTGATGATGTTTTCCATGTACACATCCAAAACAAAAACCATCTCTACAAGATTCCATTGGAAGACCTGTCACCATATTTTATTTACATAGATTCTGAAGGGAGCGATAGTTTAAGTGACCAAATCGTTATGCCAAAGTTTGCTCACTTCATCATTATAAGAAAAAAATACTAAGGTTTTATGACCCAAAGTTGTTAAACTTACAGAAACGTGTAGAATCATGAGCAATGCTAGTAGCTAAAATCTTTCTAGGATCTGTTAGGTCCTTAATTACAACATCGTGAGGTGAAAATTCAATGATTTTACCTTCACATGAATGAATTATCTGATATACAAATAGAAGGTTACAAGATAATATTGGAACAAATAATACATCATTAAATTGACCATTATCTAGATGAATAGTTCCAGTCTCTACAACACTAAGAGATCTCTCACCACCAACGTATATATTTTTGGTGTTACAATCATTTAAAGAAGAAAACATGGCTTTTTCTTTGGCAATGTGATAGGAAGCTCCAAAATCAATGAGCCACTCGTGAGAATGAGATGAAGAAGATACATTTAGTGCATAACCAAACCGAGATGCTTGACAACCACATGCAGAAAGTGTTATTCCTAAAGATGAATTTGAAGTAGAAGAGTGCTCCAAATGGATGTTATACTTCTTCATTGCTGCTTCCAAGACTTCCATATTTTTAAAGCATTTGGATTCTAAGTGGCTATCTCAATTACAAAAGTGGAAATTCCTATCAGTCTTCTTCCTTTTGTTTTTATTTTCCTTATCATTTTGTTGAAATGATTTTTCATTTTGAGGTTGAAATTGCTTACGACCCTTGTTTGGTTTAGGACTATTCTTTTTAGGATACTGCTTCTTAGGATTCTTTGAATTTGGTTGATGTTGGGTGGCTAAGACTTTCTTAGAAGAGTTTCCAAGATTAAGAAGACCAAGATATAAAAGCTTTTCTTATTCTCTTATTACAAAATCACAAAAGGCATCAAAAGAGGGGACCTGTAGTCTTGTCCTTGACAAGTAAATGCTTCTCTACTAGAATGGAAGGTGGAAAGAAACATAGAGTATGCTAGTTGAAAATTAGTAAGAATGGAATACATAAGGATACCATATTCCTTCTTAACCTTAACACCTTCCAAGAGAAGTCTAAGGGTCTTGAACTTGGACAAAAAATCTTCAATGGAAGAAAAATTATTGGGGTCGAATGTAAGCAACTGATTTTCGATTTGATGGGCTCTAATTTCATTTTAGATTCCAAAAATATTAGCGAGCTATTTCATTGATTCATTAGGAGTATCAAGTTTTGCGATATGGAATCTAAGGTCCGGAGAAATAGATATCCCTATCAACTCACGTTCTTGATCTTGCATATTTTTCCATTTGGCTGCCTTATCTTCTTCTTGAGGTTTGCTTTCTTGGCCTGAGGCTATTATGTAAATACGTTTACTTGTAAGTGAATCCATAATGTAGGACCACCATTGGAGGTAGTTGGTGTTGTCAATAATACTAGTGTATTGATGTGTGATATGTTTGTGAGCGGTGTCCTTCGGTGTTCTGTCTGAGGAACTTACCCTGTAAATTCCTACATGGAATGATAGGGATGTCTATTTTCCCATTTGGCTACCTTATCTTCATCTTGAGGTTTGGTTTCTTGGCGTCAGGCTATTCTGTCAAGACCCTTACTTCTAAGCAAATCCACAATGTAGGACCACCATTGGAAATAGTTGGTGTTGTCAAGAATAACTTCACATGGAATTTCCATTTTAAAAGAAATTGAAGCTGTAGATGCTAAAAATAAGTTTTTCAATGGAAAGATCTCAAAAAAATAGGCTGATTTAAAAAATGTGTCTCTGAAAACGGCTTCCGGATGAAGAAGTTATGGCTTTTTGAATAAAAGTCATTGAAGATGCAGATGAAGTGTGTGAATGTGCGGAAATGAATCATAATGTTATATTTAAAAAAAGTATCCCCCCTCCCCCCAACCATACCTCCTGCCCACACCCCCAAAAACATAAACCTAATTAGCTCACTTTTAAAAAAAATTATGTGATTCACTTTTATAAATAAGTGAAAGTCACTTTTACAATGGTACTTTATGAGCTACCCACTAAATTGTAACTTAAATAAAAGATAAAGAGACTTTAGAATTATAAGTGACTCACATTTTATAATGTGTTAGAACAATTTTACATAAATTAAATTGAAGACATAAGCTACATGTACATTTTGAAAAAGAAAAAAAGTAACTCAACAAAAAAGAAAGACTTGAACCTAAGACCTCTATTCTCATAAAGTAACTTTGGACCAAGTGAGCTAGTTTAAAAGGTTAGTAATTTTTAAAAAAGAGGGAGGTTTTTTTTTTTTTTTACTCACTCAATATTTGGGGTGCGTGCTTGCTTGAAAAAGATCTTTTTTCCCTACAAAACAAAAAACAAAAAACCCAACATCGACATATAGAAAAAAATAAAACTTATTGCTTGAAGCCAGCTTTACCCGGAAACTAAATATTTTCCTCAATGTTTCCAATTTCCTGAGATCACACTAAGGCACAACGGAAAAGAGCATATGCATGAAAAAAATTATTCCTTTTTGTTTTAGATTTTCCCATTTCTCAAAGAGTCACAAGGCAAAGAGCATACACAGAAATGAAAGGTATGAATCTGGTAATAAAAAAACAAAGAGCTAAATAAACCAAAATAAATAGAGAGAAAATAACTAAAAACAACAAATAAGCACTCTATACCTCCAGATCTTAAAAATGATGTAAATAGGGCTACTGGAAACCTTTTCGCGTCAAACAAAAGGGGTTCCTCACTCGAGAAGATTCTCCTAACACAATAGAGTAGTCCTCTCAGCCCGAAAGTAGTCATAAACAATAGATCTAGGAAACGACAGTCAGATGTAGTTCTATGGGCTTCAGATCTTGATCACCAACGGATGCAGCCCTAAAATAGCTTTGATACCATGTAGGAATTTACATGGTAAGTTCCTTAGATAAAACACCAAAGGACATCGCTCAAAAACAGATCAAAGATCAATACACCAATATTCTTGACATCGTTAAAACCCTCAAAGAGGGAAACAGTCAACGGCATAAGCCAACATGACCACTTCAGGAAATTTATTAATAAAATAATGGAAATTTACGTAAGCTTCTCTTATGAATGGTTACCCTACAAATGAACCTCCATGCTCTTTAAATTGAGATCATGGAGCAATGGGGTTTAAGCCACGGATCAAGTGTCGGTAATACCAAGGAGAGAATGAACCGTCGGATCACTACATATCGTGACCTTCAGATTGTAAGTTACAAAAGTACATAGTAAAGAAACACACTTTACATAACTCTACACTAGACCAAGTTATACTTAACTATTTCCTATGTGTCATAATATCCTAACAATAAAACAAAATAACAACGTTACAAAACGTTTTAATGAGTAATAAATTACTAATAATTAAAGTTTTCATTTTTTTTCAATGCAACACACTTGAAAAGATAAAACTATATACATTTAATTTCAGTTTTATCATTAATCGAAGCGATATCACACTTTTGATCACTTATTGACTCAAATAAATTAATTGGAATGACATATATTGCTAAACTATTGTATGAATATTTTTATGAAAT
Source organism: Pinus taeda (assembly GCA_000404065.3). Taxonomy (NCBI): domain Eukaryota; kingdom Viridiplantae; phylum Streptophyta; class Pinopsida; order Pinales; family Pinaceae; genus Pinus; species Pinus taeda. The sequence goes on along the minus strand of APFE031446852.1, from coordinate 6,950 downwards.
ATTTGTTATTGATATGTTTTTTATTTGAATTTTCATGGAAATTTACATAAAGGAATTCTAAAAGTCATTTATATGGGAAAAATAGTATGCATTTTATGGAGAAACATTTCATAGGTATTTTTGAAACAAATAGGAGCATTCAGTCTAATTTACTACTGCAAACATATACAATGTTCCTTTGGTGCTACTTATTGGGTAGATATGTCATTTGTTTAGTGGCTAATACTTAATTTCTGTGTAAACTTCATAGCTTTACAAATAATGATAAACACCACTTATGTTTTTATTTTCAATGCTATTTTGAAAATACAAAAAGTGTTATATATGAGCTATTAAATTTCAAGTTTGTATTCCTTTTCTCATTGTACCAATTCACATAGAAATTTCAAAGTGAAATAATTCCTTTATCCCATTAAACACTCTTGAATACATATCCTCGATAAAAAAAAAAGAGTTGAACACTCTCATTTTCAATCAAAATAAATCTAACCTACATAACATTTAGGAAACAAATCATAATACAAATTTAAAAAATAAGTACATATAAAAATTGTTGAAATAATTGATGTTGAGAATGAGAATTTAAAGAAACAATATAATAGACATGCTACCATTGATGGTGTCTTAAGTAACAATAGTATTTGTATATGCTTGAGGATATTATTTTTCCAATGAAATTAAAGTCCTATTTCACTTTCATTACTAGTCCATTGAGCTACGAAATGGAATAATACACCACTTCTTCATGTGTCTACTTCACGATGACATAGAGGAAAAATAACTATGCTAATATGAACGACTCTAGATCCATATGAACTCTGAATCTATCAAGTGTCTAGAGGGATTAAATCTCTTGAGGTGAAAAACATGAGGAAATCTTAGCACCTCAGTATATTTGATCCCTCTCGACGCTTAATAGATTTGGGGTTAAGATGGATTTAGTATGCTTTCACTTTTGTGGAGTCATACAAAATTTGTTGAACATATAATTATTTTGATCATGTTAACTATGCTAGATATGTCTAATATTAATTTGGTCAATTTAACTTTAAATTTTCTTAGGTACCTTAGATTTTTGAGATAGGAGAGACTATGAGTAACTTGAATGATGAAAAATGATGAAATAAAAATTTTAAGTGAAACGTGACAATGTAACAATGCTTAACGATAGAAGATGTGAATAGTAAGAATATAATGAATCACAAATAATCTTCACTATGACCAATTTGAAACTATTTTCTTCTACTATTCTTATTGTCACACCTATTAGTTATTTTCTATTACCACGTTTGAATGAAAAGTGATTAACAATGTTGAATGATAGAAAGTGGGAATAATAAGAATGTAGATAATGACAAACAATTTGCATTTTTAAGAGGAAGACATTTAGGGTAAGTGAACATTTTATTTAGGATCAAAATTCATGTATCTTATGTATAATTGAATTACTGTAACAAATAAGTCAATTCAGGTCATGAATAATGTTTATGTGCGCATAGTGAGAGAGAGTTTCTATGCTTTGGGGGTGAGATAGAGATATGTATGGAGGGGGGGGAGAGATGGAAGAATATAGAGGAAAGGCATGGAGGGAGGAAGATATATTGATATGGAGAGATAAGTGTTATAGATAGAGAGAAGCGGAAGAGAGTGAGGGAGTGGAAAAGAGAGAGAGAGAGAGAGAGTACATTTGGGGGGTGAGGTAGAGAGATAAAGGAGAGAAAATGTAAGATAGAGATATAGATGGAGGGGAAAGATAGGTTCTTACACTCAAAATCAATACACTATTAATCTAATTACTTTGAAATTAATGTACATCAAATCATAAATCAACATCTATATTGAAATGAATGCATCTAGTGCAAACAATGAAATAGTATTATAAATCAACATCTACACTAAAATAAATGCATAAATTGCAAACAATCAAATAGGATTAGAAATTAACATATAAACTATAATCAATGCATCTAGTGAAAGCAACCAAATATGATTAGAAATCAATATATATATATATCCCTCTTCCTCATGCTCTTTATATCTTACCCTTCTATCTCTCTCTCTCTCTCTCTCTCTTGTGGAAAAGAGAGGGAGATAGATAGATAGACATGGAGAGAGATTGTGTGTATGATTGGGAGGTGAGATAGAGAGATAATGAAGGAGAGACATGGTAGATAGAAGTGTTCTTACACTCAAATCAATGCACAATATAAATCTAATTACGTTCAAATTAATGTACATCATACATATAGTTGCATCAAATCAGAAATAAACATGTATGCTGAAACCAATGCATCTAGTGTAAAGTATTAAATAAGATTATAAATCAATATCTACGCTAAAACTAGTGCATTGAGTGCAAGAAATCAAATAAGAGTAGGAATAAACATGTGGAGTGAAATCAATGCATCTAGTGTAAGGTATTAAATAGGATTATAACTAAACATCTACACTAAAATCAATGCATCTAGTATAAGCGATCAAATACGATTAGAAATCAATATCTACATTGAACATGGTATTCTATAGATAGACCATTGAACATTGCTTGACTCGCCTGCGCTCCTCCATCATCCACCCTCACAAATACCATCCACAGCTCTTGGGCATTACATCATCCCCCTCTCGAAGTCATTGTCGCACTCGACAATATTCCATCCCACCATACATCTGTCACTAATATATCATCCACACAACTGTGTATATGGGTAATCTCGATGCCCACTACTCAACCTGCTCCACGCCATAGATATGCCACCATTTTGCAAGGAATCATGTGTTGGTACCACTCATGTCAATGATTAGTTGGGTAGGTAATCCAACCATGCATCACCTCCACAAGAACTCATGCCCCATATCGTCATGACTATCCACTACATGCTATCTATCAACGCATGTCATCTCACCCCTAGATGCTTCCTAAAATTGTTTGGAGACTCACTACCATGACCAGCTAACAATGAGCCTAATTCTCCATGATAGTTTAAGATGATGAGGAGCAAGAAGAGCCTAAAGGGTCTCCCTCACTTATCAACTCAATCCACCTATCTGGATCCTCCACTTCCATTCTCTAGAAGTATGCCTCCCGATCCTCCATCTGAACATTTAGCCTCACATACTCTTCGTCATCGTCATCCTTCACTGCTTCTAGCCTCTTAGATAGATCCAAGATGCTATATGACAATGCCCTAACAATGTGTGACTACTCCATAAGCATTTTCTCTGCAACAGACGACCGCCTATAGATCTATTCATCTTTCTTCTCATTCTCCATACTCATCGTTGTTAGCTTACACTCAAGCTTAACTATTGCAACAGTTGGTACATCAATGGGTACATCCTCTTGTTCATCATAAAAGTAGAGTTTCTTCATATGGGGAGTAATAATCGCATCGAATTCGTTCATGAATTATACACCCTGTATATATTCATAGTCATATATCTGCACCATAATGAAATTGAATTTTCCTGTCCATTCACCAATTGTCACATCCACCATTTCAGCTACACCAATCAGAGAATCTGGAGGAGAATTCACTGTCTTCATCTATTCCTGCACTAGTACAAAATTTAGCACAATCCTTCTCACAATATCCTCACTCATAAAGTTGTGAGTTTCTCCACTATCCACCATAGTATGCACATCAACACTCCCAACCTTCATTTCAACATACTCCAATTCATTGCTTTCCGGGTCTCTCCTAGAGATAGATGTAGCTCCCAAAATTTGCATAACTCCTATGAATGTTTCTTCTTTCTTCGCATTGGATTGTGCCAAGGTAGCCACCTTTGGTCTTGAACGACAATTATTCACCATGTGTGGTTCCTCACATATCCAACACTTCAACGATTTCTTTTTCTTTGACTTGTCATTCGATCTCGAAGTCTCCTGTTTCATAGTCTTCTCTTCTGCTTTGTCAAACTTCTTCTTCTTCTCATTGGAACCCTCATCATAATGTTCCACCGAACGATCTACATCAGAAAGATCCTCCTCAAGTGTCTTAATCTTTTTCATCTTCACTTTATTCTGCACCCAAGGTTTTAGAGCTATGATAAAGCTGAACACCTTTTCCCTATTCGCCATGTCTAGAAGTTCCAAAACTACACTTTCAAACTCTCACTAGTATGCCTGCAGACTTCCTGTTTGCTTTATATACTTTATCTTCATCCTCACATCCCATGTTTCATCTTGTGAACTGAAGTGGGTTTGCAAATCCTTCTTCATTTCATCTCACGAAGTTATGTCTCCAGCATTGCCATTGGAAATTTGGTCCATCCTCATTCACCACCACATATTAGCATGCTTCATCAAGAATTGAGAAGCTACCTTCACTTTCTTTTCCTTGTCAGATAATAGAAAGAACTCCAAGTACTATTCCATATCCCATAGAAAGTTACCAAGAGTTTTCGCACTCTTCATTCCATCATAAGAATCTGCCTCTTTAACTTTGATATGAGTAACATCTCCACTTGAGTTGTGTCTCACAACCTTTTTCAAAACCATGATCTCATCTAAAGCTTCATCAAGAGCTTGCCACAATTTCAAGGCTTCAACCAAACCTTGATCTCTTGCTTCACCAATCTTCTTGAATTGTTCTTTCATTTGTGTATACTCCCATTCCCTATAATTGTATCAAACTTTGAGATCTTCAAGTTCCTCCATCACTTTGGAACAACCTTCATGTTCAGCCTTCATCGAAGTTATGTCGAAAACCAATTCCTTCATACGTTGCAATACCCTATTCAGGAAATATTCTCCCACATTATGGCTAGATTCATCTGTCATGATCTAAGGTTCTTCTGCCATCTTTTTTATCTTCCTTCTCTGCGATTTTGTGTAGACCATAAGCTATAAATCTGAATCACCCTTCAGATTCGTCCGATAAGCCTGGTTCGACTGTGTCAAGCTCTGATACCACTTGTCATGAAGTGCACTAGGATTAGCTTCACTTCACAAACCTACAGTTCTGATACGTCTGATTATGTGGCATTAGTATGGACATCTTGGTGACAGATGGTTTCTAAGATGAAATATTGTCGAGGGCAACAATGACTTCCAGTGGAGAACGATGTGAGGACCTTGAGCTACGATGTGTTTGGGAGAGGTCGCATAATGGAGAGCGCGGACAGGATGGGTTGTGACAAAGGGCGTGTGGTTATGCCAATGGACGACTGGTGCAGGTGTGCCTGGCAAGACAACACGACAAAATGGTGAAGTGTTGGGTGAGTCAGTGAACAAGTCGAACAGTGAGTTAGTTAACGCACCTGGGTGCCGTTGAACGTGCGACGGTGCATGGGAAAATTATGGAACATTGGGTGGACGCGTTGGGCACACCCGAATTTTTGAACAAAGGTGGAGTTTGTGCGATGGTTGAAGGCGCCTATGGAACGATGAGTAGTGAATAGTGAAATGGCGACAGGTGGCATGAACAAAATGAAGTGCGATGAGTGCACAGACTGAACGATAGTTTGGGCGAACTGGTGGTTGGGCAAGGTTGTACGATGAGTGTAGGAAGGTGAATTTGTATAAGTGTAAAGGTGAAACTTGGGGTTTCCCTCAGCTGTAAGCTTATATGTGAATTCTAAATTAACATTATTGATATGTGTAGACTCATTATTATAGGTAGTTTCCCCTCCCAAGATATTCCATTGTGCACTTGAATGTTAATGGTGTTAATATGTTAATGGTATGATGACAGTTTCCCCTGTGTTAATGAAAGATATTTTTAGCTATTGAAAAATAAACTGTATAAAAAGTCGGTGTAGTCCACGATTGTTAGTATTGCTAAAAAGGAAAGGGTCAGTGGTGTCACACTTGTTATAGCGTGGTTGGAAGATTACTGAAAGTGTAGGGGTGTGAAACCCTTTGTTCATGTGCCAACTCTCCATTCAGCCTGACCCGATGTTCCTTCCATTGGGCGCATACACACGAACTTGTCTCACCTGACTCACCCTTTCACCATGCTTCGCACTACCAACCCACCTCACCGTTTAGTCGAATGCTCACTATGTGCACTCTCCCATGTGTTACTTGACCTGTGCCCGCTAAAATATTGACCATTTTCCCTGCACCCTGTGGCCTGCATGCACCTCTGCGGTACCCACAATTTTTCTTATGGCTCAGGTGCTTTAGCCCCTTTTTCTGTTGTCACCTCCATCGAGGTTTCACACTAGCCAACTCACACTTTGCTCGTCCTCTTAGTTGCTCGCGCTTTGCTTGTTGATCGCTTGATCGATGGTGAATGGACTCCTCGCCATCGCCATGTTTATATACTCCTTCACTGCCATAGTTATCATGTTTTCCCAGCCCGTCCGACCACCCATTCGACTCTCCAAATTAACATTTTGCATTTCGGCCCTTTGGTTGGGCACCCCCATCTGGGACCACATTCTCCTATATATTGCCATCCATCTCCACAATTGACAATTTTTACCAGTGGCATTGTGTTTTCCTCCACACGATTATGTCCTTTTTCTTCGCTCGTCCGCGCTCCTCCATCCTGTGCCCTCGCCAAAACTTCTCATAGCTCTGAGGTGTTACATCCTCCCCCACTCAAGGTAATTATTTCCCTTTACAATATTCCATTCCAAAAACCATCTGTCACTAAGATATCCATACCATGCCACATAATCCACTGGTATGTGTCCTCCATAAATCAAAACCTTCTTGATCCATTACTTCAATGAGTCTATATATTGGAAACATCCATGCAAAATATATAATACAATAGTCTCCATCATGTGTCATTTCATCATGTGAACTTCCGCCATGATACTCCAACACAATACTAACACATCTTTGTAGACTGTCGACCCCCATGATTCAAACTAGTTAAGTGATCAATCCAACTGTCACGCTTAAACCATAAGAATGCACATCCTCATGACATCATCTGTTTTTTCTCCTAGATTCTAGTCACAACATCAACTCGATCAAGAATCCATCTCCATCT
>APFE031446851.1:0-23426 GCA_000404065.3 Pinus taeda | reverse complement strand
GCATGTGGACAAGACTAAGCATCATGTCTGCATCGAGGAGGCCAAAGTCATTGCCAGGGTGGATCGGTTCCATCATCACAAGTTAAGGGAAGCTATTGAAATTGAGCAAAGACCCAACAATCTCAACAGAGATGATGGGTGGAAGGTCAGTAGAAGTTGGATCCCAGCTCTGTCGTCTTAGGATGCTTTCTTCTAGGTCGGTCAGTTTTTTCTTTTCGAGTTCTCTTATATTAGTTCATCATTCCTTTTTGATTTTCTCCGATTTTTGATGAGGGTCCTTTTCATGGTTGTTGTTATTTAGTCTACTCATAGCGTCAGTATTATTGGGGTATCTATATTAAGATGTATACTTATATTTATGTTATTGTCATTTTGTTTCTATTTATGATTTCTTCCATTGAGTAAGTTATTTTCAGCTCCTTAATCTAGCAGTAATAAGTATAGCTTTTCTAGTCTTTTAAAACTAACATATAAATATTTTTTATAAATCATGCCATTTTCAATTCTAAACTCTGTTGAATAGTATTAAGAAGTGATAAATTTAATAATTTTTATAAACAGAAAAATGATTTAATAGTACATTAATAGTAAGTAGTAAAATTTTACATAAATGAGAATACCTATTACCTTTGAAATTATTTATTGGAACAAGAATATATAATTTATCCCTGTATCCTAAATTATTTTTAAAAAAGAAAATTTCTCAATCAAATAATAAATTTACTATAACCATTAATAAATTTTTTTTACTATTCTTTATAACTAATTTTTAGATTATTATATTAAATATTTTAGTAATACCAATAACTAATAACCATTATTAATAGTAATTGATTAATAAACTAAGGTTATTTAATTAATAAATCTTGTTATGGTACCTAATCTTACATATTTCTAGAAATCTAATAATAAATTTATTTTAACCATTAGTAACATTTCATTAATAACCTATTTTCTAGAAATAGATTAATTTTTTGATATTATGATAATACTAATTTATTATAACCATTAATAATAATTGATTAATAACCTAATGTTATTTAATTAATGAATCTAGTTATTGTACCTAATCTTACTAATTTCTAGAAATCAAATAATAAATTTATTTTAACCATTAGGAACATTTTATTAATAACCTATTTTCTAGAAATAGATTATTATATTATTAATTTTTTGATATTATGGTAATACTAATAACCAACTTATTATAACGATTAATATTAATTGATTAATAACCTAATGTTATTTATTTAATAAATTACGTAAGATCAAGTTATTGTACCTAATTTTACTAATTTCTATATTATCAACATTATAAAAATATTAAATTTGTTAATATAAGTGGAGCTGGGTCCTAGGGTCAAAAATAGCCGTTATATAGCCGTTAGAGTCTCTGCTCAGTCTATTTAACTTGCTTGGCCAGATCTGTTTCTTCAACTTGTCCTGACGATGAACCACACTAGTTGGTTCGAAACACGTCGACAAAGGTAACTTTCATGTGATTTATGCCGAAGCTCTTCTTATAACTATGATGAATCACAGAAGCCTCAATTCTAAAATTATATATTCACGCAAAAATTGTATAAGTGAACATAAAACTTTTATTACTCAAATTGAATTTTTATAGAAAAAAAATTAAAAAAAACTATTTATAAGAAAAGGATCATTAAGAAAAATTTAAATTGGAATGACCAATTCTTTCATTAAAGGATTTTGTTTTAAAGTAAGAACTAAGAACTATTTATAATGACTTAAAAGTTTATTTTCCTTTTGATATAAAAAAAAATGTTAACAAATTTATTTTAAATAAAACCGTGACAATTAATACTCTGCATTATTTACCATTAATAATCATTAATTACTATATGTATTTTAACACTAAGTATATGTGTGTGTTTTGAGTTTTAAGGAATTATACATACTCGACAACACAACATTAAAATATAATTGTAATTTTTATTAAGGTATATGTTGATTTTTTAATTAATAATATATATTTTTATTATGTTTGTGTTATTAAGATGTCTTAATTTGATATTAAATAATGAATGAATTACACATTTTTTACACATTGGATGTGAAAAATGTTTTTTTGCTCACATGTCTCGTGTCAGAAAGAGAGATATTTAAGTTGAATATTGAAATATTTTGTTTGTGTTATTTTTTTTGTTAATGAAATATTTATAAATGTTATATATAAATTTTATGTTGAATATAAAATTAAGTACACATCTCTCTAACATTAGATTGTAAAAACCACTTCTTAATATCATATATAACTTCTTGTTGCACAAATTAGGAGGTCTTGTGGATAGGCAAAAGCTAGAGGGCACAATACTTGAGAGAGAGGCTCACTCTCACCATAGCCCAAGTCCCCTACTCTTCATGGATTTTCACCAACAGGAGTCCTAGTAATAACTCACTTGTGATAGATATGTATCTATGGTAGGTTTGAAGTGAGGGAAGGTGGCTCATTCAATGGAAAGTTTCAACAAAAATGCAAGCTTTGGGAGAAGCCAGTACGACTTTCCACAAAAAAAACCCCTTTGAAAGATGGCTACACGAGACCTGGGGTTGATATATATAGTGAGATATGAGTTCATCAAAGGTCAAGGTAGATAAGAGAAAAGGCAATTAATGATTTACTCCAAAAGGTACTAAAACAAATGCCTTCAAAGAAATCCCCAAGTTGAAGCATTAGCTTCTAGGGTTCCCTTTTGATGTGTTGGGAAGGGCATCAATTTTATGGAGATTCCACCGTGGGAATTCCACCAAAACTTGAGGATCCCTAGAGGAGACATCAAGGAAGAATATTATCCAAACGAAATTCAAAATGCCTCTCTCCAAAGGATTTCACACCAAGCCCCATAGAGGCCTCCTTACCCTTAAGGGGACAAAAAAAAGAAGCTGAAAGAGAGATGATTTTCAAGTTAAAGGTGATCACCAAGGATTTAGGATCAGTGCCTAACCATTGGGAGGCTATGGATTCAAGGATAATTTTACTCACTCTTCAAAGGAGACCTAAAGAAGCAGCTTCATTATCCCTAATGGAAGCATCTACACAATACCTTTAGATATTTATACTTCGATGACACTTGTTAGTGGAGTTTCAAGGATGCAAATGCAATAATTCTCCTAGGAACATTCATTCATTCACTATCTATGAATAATACATGCAAAATTTCCAAATAGTTACAATCTTTAGACAATATTTCATCAATTTGGGCACATTAATAATCATGAGACAATATTTCATGCATTAAACATTAGCAAATCATAAATTTATCAATAAAGAGCACTTACAAGACAATGAAGAACATATCCATCCATAACAATGTCAAATAGAAGCTACAAGAAAGATAACGAATTTATCCAAATATCAAAATTCATCCAAAATCTCAAGTCTGAAAATCTATAATAGAGGTATCGAAAATCCAAAGTGTGATCCTAGGATAAGACAAGGTCTCTCCTATTTAAGCAATAGCTATGAGTTCAAATTTTGAAAGACGAAGCCCCCTTTACATGCCTAATATGCTAAGTAACCCACCCATGGTTTCAAGCCAACCATGATACCTCAAAAATCAAATTGAATTTGCCTCCTAGGCCGATGCTAGGCCGACATCATGCATGCATGGAGGCCTAGAGGAGCAGTGTTGAGGCCTCATGTGCTAAAAATGTGAGAGAGGGCCTATAAAATCATGAAGAATAGGGGGATGCCCTCCTTATGCTACAAAACATCTCCAAACCCCTATTTGGGCTTTGTGGGCTCCAAATGAGTTTCATGGGTCTCTAAGTGGCTCAAAATCAAGTCGATGCTCAATCAATGAGGGCTAGAAGATGGCACTTGCCCTCCCATGTCTCCCTAGGAAAGACATAACCTCCTCTGGGCCTTGGAACAATTGCTAAGTGTTGGGTGCAATGTGTAGCCAACTGGGGCAATGTGGTCCAAGTGCATCATCATATCCAAATAACTGGGGTACGAGACAACAAATGGTGGTGCTGAAGAAGCCCATGGTGCGTCAATCAATGCTATGCATGGATGGAGGTCCATGGCTCTCAACGCTCACCCTATGAATGCCATTGTGATCCTTCGGAGGGCTTGGATCCTATATAGGGAGGCCAAGTCCAAATTGAAAACCCACTTGCAATCATGTATAAGCTCCAATGTGTCTCCTCACCTTCCAATACAATGATTCATTAGTGCAAATGAGTAAATAAGCTTGCTAATCAAGGGCAGAAGTAGACACTTCATAGTGGGCTTCCCTTCCAAATTTGGGGCTTTGGCTGTGTACTAGTGTTACCTTCCTAGTTAGGAGAGGTTAATAAATGACCCTATTAGTTGGGTTCAACATCTATGGGAATGACAAGTCCAAGGTACACCCTTCAAGTGGCAGGTGTCATGTGAAATAATAATGGACCAAAGTGGGGACAAAGGGAAGGCTCCAAGCCACATGCCATGGTACAAGGGTAGCTATAATGAGGAAAGCTCATACCTTGGGTATATGAATGTGGGAGGGAGAAATCATGGTACATGAGTTGCCCCAGCCTTTGTTTTCACACCCTTCTTCATTTGCTTTTTTCCTTTTATTGATTTTTCTTCATTTTACTGCTTGGGGCTGAAGGAGAAGAGAGCATGATGTGTAAGATATAGCAATGATTACCCCCTTAAAGTGGGGCAGTTCATTGCCCACCAGGGGTTGGGACATTCATGGGGTCCTTATTGATGCGAGGGGCACTCATAGGGGCCTTAGGAACCAAGGTGATGGCCATAATGATAGGGGGTAGAGTTTGTGTTTGGATTTTTTCCACGTGCTAAATTTTTATTGTCCCGACCATCTTTTTCATTTTGTGGTACATTACCTATTGTCTGTGGCCATATTATCCTTTTATATATTTTTTAGCTGCATCAACCTTTGGGTCATCGTTCTAGGTTTGACCCAAGGTGTGGACAAGGGGAATGGGAGGCTAACAACTTGTGGACCCAATGGACAAACATGGAGCCATATGGGAAAAATGTGAAAAGGGCTTGTAGTGAGTGGAGGGGAGTGAGATAAATGATATTGAGAAGCAGGACCGTTCAACCAAAATCAAGTTTTCCGATGTAGTTCCACTCCTAAAGCTAATAGCTAATAAAGGAGATCCCATAGGACTAGGATTTAGGATTAACCCCCCCAATTACGGTAAGGGAACAACATCACAATCAAAGCCCATCCTTCTTCCAAGTCTCCTAGTGTAGAAATTAATGTGTAGATTCAATATTGTTCATGAAATTTGCTAAATACAAGACTTGAAGCTACTCTACTCATATGCAGAAGTTAATTCACCATTTAAAACAATAATCGTAGACATGCAAACGAAACATCACACATGCACAAAGATTTATCTAGGGGAAAGCAACTACTCAAAACCTCTTACTATCTATATTGCGTTAATTAGAGAATAGAGAATAAATATAATGTTTGCTCAAGCCTAAGCACACCCTGCAAGTGTATAGTCTATCCCTTTGCCTGACTAACTAAACCTGACTCAACACTTAGCCAATTTCAAGCCTTCCCAAGATCCTATTTCCTTGCGTTGTTCCCTTGGGAAATTGCCCTTATTTTTTAGGAATTCCACACAAAGGTTAATCTCTGACTGCATGCACCACTCGTACACATGGGAATATGCTACCACTGATAATACACTGGCTTGGAATCTCCATCTCAACTGGGTAACTCGAATTCTCTACATGCAACAATTATTTTGGGTTGATTGATGAATTAACTGGTTGATCACTGAATGTAGTTGAAGTTCCACTTCCACAACTTGACCTCCACTAGTTTTCCTGACAATTAAAACTAGTTAAATTGACAATAACTCAAATTAACTGAAACATATTACTACAAATTAGCAATCAATCATGTAGAACTAAACTCAAGTGTCTCCAACTCGAATTTACTGAGTTCACTGAATGACAAGAGCCATGCCACCCCAGTTAATCACCTCTAAGTAACCTGCTGAAATAGAAATTTGAATTTTAATCTAGTTTAACCAAGGCACAGTCAAAATACAATCCATGGAACTTGAATTTTCCTCTTGACAAAGCCTTTGTCAAAATATATGCATCTTAGATATCATTTTTTGGGATTCAACTGCGTTAAGTCAGTCATTCATCTATGACCATTTCCATGAGAGGTAGTTGTAGCTGACTAATTTCTCATGATTTTTTAATAGTCCACTTAGCACTCATTGCATCGGGTGATGCTCACAGAGGTGAAGAAGTGGGATTGAAACTAGTGAAATGAATCACATAGCGTCAATCATCACTTGCAGGGGTTGCATTCGATAACTAGGACTTCCCAAGAGGTCACCCATCTAGATTATCTCTGGCTCAAGCGCACTTAACTGTGGAGTTTTCCCCACAATCAAGTCCACTTAGCTTACAAAAACATAAGTTTCCTTTGTAGGAATGTACTGCAACAACATAATCTGCCTTTATAGGAATGTACTACAACAACATAATCTGCATCTGCACACAATCTCGTAGATGGTGATACCGGATGTCGATATGATTGGATTGATCATGAAATACTGGATTCTTAGAGAGTTTGATACAATTTTTATTATCACTGTAAATCACAGTAGGATCCATCTTCTGATCAAATAAACCAACAAGAAATTTTCTCATATAGATAGCCTCACATGCTACTTGACTTGCAACCATATACTCTGCTTCTGCTGAGCTGAGTGCTACATATCTCTGCTTCCTCCTGAACCAAGAAACTGTTGCTGACCCAACAATGAAAATTCTTCCTGATGTGCTCTTCCTGTTTGATGGAATCCCTGCCCAATTTGTATCTGTGAAGCTTAGCAGCTTCACTCCTTCTATCTGTCTATACCAAAGGCCAAACTGAGTAGTGCCTTTGAGGTATCTCAACACATGCACACACTTTGCTGCCTTCCAATACAGTTTGGTTGGCTTAACCATTGCTTGACTAAGCTTGTTAACTGTATAACACATGTTTGGTCGTGTGTTCACCAAGTACATAAGTGAACCCACAAGTTGTCTGTAAATGGTAGCCTCCACTACTTCACCAGAAGTAGCATCCTCTTTCCTCCAGTTGCCTGCTAGAGGAATCTCCATGGGTTTGCACTTGTCCATGCGAAACCTCTGAAGTATCTCGTTGGCATACTTGCCTTGAGAGATAAACAGTTCCCCATCTCATTGCCATACTTCCAAACCAAGGAAGTAGTGCATGAGGCCCAAGTCCTCTATCTCGAACCCTCTTGCAAGGTCCTCTTTACAAGATTTGATCAGTTTCTCATCACCAATAAGAACCAGGTCATCAACATATAACACAATAATCAATAATTTACCTTCTACCACAATGTGATAAAGGTTTGCATCTACTTCACTTTTGGTGAAGCCCAAACCAGTGAGATAACTATCGAATCTGGTATACCAAGCATAGGGTGCTTGCTTGAGTCCATACAATGCTCACTTGAGTCTGCACACATGCGACTCTTTTTCAAAGGTCTCAAACCCCTCTGGCTGCTCAAATACACCTCCTCCACAATAACTCCATTGAGGAATGTTGTCTTCACATCCATCTAGTGGATCTTCCACCCCATCTGCGCTGATAGTGCTAGAATTGACCTGATGGATGAGTACCTTGCTACTAGAGCAAAGGTATCCTCATATTCAATTACCTCAACCTGAGAGAATCCCTTGGCCACAAATATGGCCTTGTGTTTCTCTATGTTTCCATCTGTTGCATGATTTACCTTGTAAAGTCATCTCGAACCAACCACTGATTTGTCTGTTGGTCTTGGGACCACTTCCCAAATATTGTTTCTGACAATGGCATCATATTCCTCTACCATAACATCAACCCATATTGGTTGCTCTACAACTTCCTTGAATGAAGATTGCTCAATCTCTACTAGCTCACTCATGAGAGCCATGTAGCCAGTGTACCGATCCAGTCACCTCCTCTGCTTGCACTTGGATGTGGGTGCTCCCACATTCTTTCTAGCATCCTGTAATAATCTATCAGCGTCTCGGTTCGCTTCCTTCCTTCCTTCTCTAGATGTCTCTACTTGAGTGAATGTCTCCACTCTCTGCTCCTCTGCTTGTGGCTGCTCCATAACTTCTTGAGGTTCTGCCTTTGAAGCCAAAAGCTCCTGGTCAAGCTACAACTGAAGCTCCCTCTCAAGAGAACACCTCATTGCCTTCTCCTCATAAAATTTCACATCCCTTTTAACCATTAGAATTAGAGATGGAAAGTACACATAATAGTTGTGAGGTGTGTCTATAGACCCCACAAATATGCCCAACTATGCAATCGGCTCTAGCTTTTCCCTTGCTTCTTTGGAAACATGACAGTAAATTGATGATCCAAAGATCCTGAATTGTGACACATCTGGTCTCTTCCCTGAAAAAGCTTCCTCTGGTGTACTCATGCCAAGAATCATGTGAGGACTCCATGCTTCAGGCCACAAGTGCAGAGGTAGGCTTTGGTCATGCAACATCGCCCTTGCTTTTCCCACAATAATTTTGTTCTTCCTCTCAACCACCCCATTTTGTTGTGGGTTATGGGGTGTTTTCAACTCCAATCGAATGCCTTCCTTTGTAGAAATTTTTTTAAACTCATTTGACACGTAGTCACCTCTATTATCTCTCTTGAGAGCCTTCACTTTCTTGCTAGTTCATTTCTCAACAAATGCTTTGAATTCAACGAATTTGGAGAATGTCTGGTCTTTCTTCTGCATGAAGTAGATCAAACACTTTCATGAGAAATCATCTACAAACATGACATTATTAATACTTGTGCTTGGCAGTGGAGGTTGTCAAGAAAGGTCCACAAACATCAAAGTGGATTCTTTCAAGGATTGCATGCGCTTTGTTGTCCCAATCATTGAAGGGGGATTTTGTGTACTTCCCCAATGTACACCCTTTGCATGTACTCACTGCTCTAGTGCTCCTTTGGGGAGGCTTGTAGAAATCTATTGCATGATCTTCAAAGCGCCATGATGCAAATGACCAAGTCTTATATGCCATAATTTGCCGACATGTCGGCTCTACACCTTGTTTGCTTTTGTGCTTAAATGATTGTTATAGCTCCAAATCTCACTATTATGGTTTGTGATGCTGCACTCATGGCCTAGGGTAACCCCTCCTTCTAGACCTGGTCCAAAATTTAAAAAACAATATTTGATCCCTTATACGCGGCATTGCCCTGAGTTAAACGTGTGTATACGTGGGTAGGCATATACCCAACCCGCGTATATGTATTAAAACACTTAAAAAAATATAAAACTCCTTAATTTCGGGCAGAGATCGCGGGTTTTACCTGCTAATCACTTATTAGTGCCCGTGGCCCAACTGTTCCCAACCAACTCCCAAGTAAAAAACTACTTTGGGAGAGGTATAAAAAGACCTTAAAGGGAAGGCCTGAGGAGAGGAGAGAAGAGAGAGAAAGGTTATTATACTGAGATTTTTCCCCTGACCAGGTCTGAAGACCCTTGTGCCTTCTGCACTTCCCCCATTTGTACAGGAAACCCTTGTTTCCTTGTGTGTTGATGTTCATCCACTACTTATGACATCAATGGAGTGAGTCATGGAAGGAGTTTGCTTAAAGGCTTGAGGCTGGACGGATCCAGAAGGAAGCTTTGCTTGGAGCCTGCGAAAGTTTACTCAGGTGAAATTATTCCTTTTATGCATTTTATTTGTCTATAATAAAGAAACATGTCTTGGTTCCTGATATAAATCCTCTTTATGTTTATGATATTCATGTTGGAATTCATATGTGAATGGTTGTTTAAAGTTCATAACTAACTACCTTTCTTTATAACATGAAGATGATTTCTTTATAAGCTTTTGTCCATATATTGTTGTGTTCTTTGGAATTGGTTGTTTTACAGGACAAAGGAGCGAAAAGGACTTGAAGAAGGGTTTGGACCCTAAAGGACCTTCTCAAACGTAGGACCTAAGGTACGCCCCTCTTACTATAGAATTTTCTTATAAAATCATAATGGTTGTGTGAATGTGTGTTTCTCTGTTTAGACAACTTTCAGTCTGCTAGGGTTTCAACCCAAAAGCCCTAGGGGAACATTTACCTCAACAATGATGCACATTCTTCCACATCTTAATTTGTAGAGGTTCTTCATTCAAACCCCATTTTGCTTCACTTGTCCTGTGGCGATGTGTCTAAGCAAATCCTTCCCTTTGTTGACTATCACATCGTAGCCACAGTCTTCCAACATAACTACAGAAACTAGATTCTTCTGCAGATTCGGTACAAACATCACAACCTTGAGCCTGAGAGGGGAGCTAGACTCCCTCTAAAAAGTAATTGTACCAATATTGGTTACGCTATATCTTCCATCATCTCCCATCTCGATGTGCATATGGAGATCTTTCTCCTCCAAGTCACTGAAAAATTCCTTGTTCCCGTCATGTGGAACAAGGCACCGCTATCTAGATACCACACTACCCATCACTGTGCTTTCCATGCGTGCAATGAGGGTAAAATCAAGTTCAAATTGTGAAGCCAAAACTTCACACTCGTTGCTCCTACGATCTTCTTGCTTGCCTTCTTGTGTGGAAACTTCGTTGCATAGTGCCCAAATTCATGACAGTGAATGCAATTGATTCTGGACAAGTATTTCTTCTTGCCCCCTTGAATTGAATCTGATTTGGATTGGGATTTCTTCCCCTTCTCTTTCTTTACCTTTCCAACCAAGGCATGGTTCTCCTCATCCTCGCCCTTGTATGAGGTCTTGTCTCTGGTGTTCTACATTATTTCTTCCTACACTAGGTCGGACCATAACCATTCCCAACTCGGTAGTTTATCTCTACCATTTACTAAATCTTGATAACTATGCTAGCTCTTGGGAAGGCCCAAAAGGGCTAGAGCTATGAAGTATTCTTTAGGGACATTAACACAGACCCTGCCAAGTTCATCACAACACTGTGTAAAATTTCTCAGGTACTGTGGAATTGTGTTTTTCTTTTGCATCTTGATACTTCAAAGCTTGTCCTTGAGTGCCAACTTCCTCTGGTCACTATGTTCTTGAATGTTACACAATAATTTGTCACCGACCCCACATTCCCTGATCCCAGACACTGCCAGTCCGTGTTATTGACATCTACCTTGTGTCATGTTGCACATTATGTGTCAATGTCTTCCTTGTCATCTCAGGAAGAATACCTCAGTTCACTACTCCTGGAGCAGACCCTTTTTTACCTATGTTTTTGGGTCGTCGTGGGTCAGTAGTTGTTCCACCCGCGAAGATGGCCAAGATTAAACTAGCCCTAACGAAGTCTTCGCTTTGTCTCTGTGTTGCACTCATGATGAGCTACTTTTGGCAAGTTTTTTAAACAAATTGTTGAAGCTTCGAAGTGTAACAACTTCATCGGCGGTCCTAGGGTTGGTTGTTGGATCAGATGAGTTTGCCTTTCTCCTTTGGGATGGTTGTTCCACCTTTTGTGCAACCTCTCAAAGGGATAAGCTCTTTCTCCCATCTCTTATGGAAGCTCCTCCTCCTATAAATACCTCCTCCATGGCTAAGATCATCTGGTTTTTTGCTAGCTTCAGAGTTCAAGAATTCAACAGTAAAAGTAGAGAGTTTTGCTAGAGTGTGGAAGTAGCCTCTTATATAACTTAGTTTGGGATGGTTTTGATTGGAGTTGGCTTGATTGTAAGAATGTTCTAGCATTAGCCTTTTGGGTATAAGAGAGAGTTGTTTGTCGTTTTGGGAGACAATTCAGGAGTGAATGCTTACAGAGACATGCTGACAGGACCCTTCAAGGAGACTTACGACGTCAAGGCTTGGTTGTAAGTTTTACTTCAATTTACATTAATACAAATCAATAGCTTATTTCCTATATGTTATGTCGAATTGCGTAGTGATAGCTTGAAGCTCCTTAACTCTTTAAGTATATTGTTTTTGTCGTACTCTATTATGTTCGTGGTTGTGCTTTGTATGTTGTTTTCAGGTACACATGATTAGAAGAACGAGAGCTAGAGCATCACAACAGGGACTTCATGGAATGACGATTTGAAGGTAGGCCTTCATGAAATCAACTTTCTAAGGAAATTTTCTTTGGTATTGTCTTTGTTGTGACTAGACCCACTCTAGGGCTAGAGGGGTTGCCTGCGTCACAAGTTGGCAACCATATTGGGGACCTTTGTCTTTTGTCTCTTGATTTGATTTTTTTTTACTTATTTATTGTCTTCTTTACACTTGGGATGAATTCTTCATATTATGGGTTGTTTGACTACTCCTAGTAGTCTTCCTTCTGTCATAAGTGATAGGTCTGGCCTTCCCTCAACTGGATTTTGAAAAATTTCCTTTGTTTTAGGGTCGTCGCAATTTATTTTATGACAGTCACGAAGATAGTCACGCCTGCGCTATCTGATTAGTTGCGCCTTTTTCTGTTAGGCGCGATTAAATCGCTTCACAATCGTGAAGAGCTCTAAAATTAGCTCGGCGATGTTAACCAGTGTACTTTGGCGACGATGTCGCAAAGTGGCTAGTTAGGGAGGTGCGGCGTTTCATTGTCAGCGCATGTTGTTAGTTTTATGCTCGCGAAGATTCCTGTAGGTTTCAATTTTGAAGTTTTGTTTGCTGATTGGCCAATCTGTCCTATCCTTTTGAGCTTGTCTTCTACATATTTATTATGTGTCAAATTGTTGATTGCTAGAATATTTGTTTCCGAGTTTCATTCCCTTGAAACTTTTCCTCTTGAACTTTGTGACCTGTTTACCTTAGGGTTTCTTGAAACATTAGTTTTTCTTGGGTTACTTGTTTGTTTGGATATTTGGGCTGTGTTTGGCATGATCCCTTGCTTTGTTTGAGGCTTCTCCTTATTGATTGTTTTTTCATCTTCCTAATTGGTATGTGACGTTTGGTTACCAAAACTTTCGAGTCTTATTTGTTTGGTTTCCTTCCTTCACTTGGCATAGATCACATTGCTTCCCGGTCAGTGAGAAAGCTTTCCAGTTTTTCAAAAAGAAACATCTTCTTGGTTTTGAGTCTTTGATTCGTTTTAGAGTAGGTTGTTTCTCTTTACTTATTGAATGATTTCATTTGGAAAAGGCTTAACACTAGCATTGTTTTGAGTTTTGCATTTGGTTGCTTGTCATTTATTTGAAAAATCAAAATATTGCTTTCATTTTGCATTGGGAAATGAGAACAATCTCATTAGTAAATTCTTGGCATTTAGAAGCTGAAAAGCAAAGGATGTATTTTTCATTTTCTTAATTATATTGCTTGCAAGTTAGTTAAAGATAGCAGCATAACTCTTTCCTCTTGATTGGTTTGCTTGCGAGATAATGAAAAGTACCATTCTTGCATTTGCTTGCTTGTTGCTTTGCTTGCGTTGAAATGAACTTCTCACTTTTCTTTAGTTAGTTGTTCATTGAAAAAGAATGGTTTCTTTTCTCATTTAGTTGCATTCTAGGAGTTTTTGAAGATACATTCGGTAGGGCCTTGAAAATGAGATCTAATTCAAGATCAACTGTTAAAATTGATTGAATTAACCTAAGGAAGCATTGAAACTTAACGCTTATATCTAGAGGTCTAGGCTAGAGACGTGTTCCAGCGTCTTTAAACCTAGTGGCTGTTGTTTTCACTAAGGTTGGGTGATTCCTACTTTTGTGATTCGATAAGTGCTAGTATAGACTTGTGCTTCCTGTACCGTCGCGTATATGATGGGAGACCCCACTAGGTTACAATCCTGTCATCCATAGGAAGCCGAGTCGGCTGCCTTGCAGATGTTATACATCGAACACAACATTCGGGGAGATTGCCTGCTCGTACTTCTTGGTTCGCCGGGGGGGTATTCTGTAGTTCATGCTTGCCTGGTAAACCTTTTGCCTAGAGTTCCAGAGTAGTCGCTTCCGTTCCTTTTTTACTCTCTAAAAGTAAAAGAATCATCCGAGCACTTGTCCGTTTGAGCTCGTTTCCAATTGAAAGTGATAGAGTCACCTTTCATCCTTTTCTCGACTCTTAAAACATGAAAAGGAAAAGTTTTGTTTCAGTGTTCTAAAATTAACTTCCCATGATATATTCCTAGTAAAAGTTTTCTTCCATAATAATCCTTAAGGGCCAATTCCAATGGCAACATTTCCAGAGTCTACCAATCAAGGATTCCCCTCGGATTGGAATCGTGGTCCTTTTTCTTCTTTTGGAAACGCTGGTGCTCCTTATATGGCAATGTTGTCCCTTCCTGGGTTAACCATTGGTTTACCTGTCTGGTTATTTTTGACCTTAGTGATTCCGAGTGTTTCAACTCTTGCCCCGCCGTCTCCTTCATTCGAATCACAGCACGCTGATTCTAAGGTTGACCACTTGCCTTCTTCCCTTATTTCTTCACCTTCCTCTTCTACTTCGCCTGGTGAAAGTTTCAAATCTAGTAACCAGGAGGCTAAGAAGAAGAAGAAGATGATGAAGAAGAAGAAGTTGGCTAAGCAAGGGATCGATCGTATGGCTGTTACTCCACATGCAACTCTTATTGGCAAACCTTCTAATCCTCCAAGGAAGATCAAATTCCCTTGCATGTTGTGTAAGGGTGACCATCTCTTCCGAGACTGTCCTGGCATTCCCAGAGTCTTAGAGGTATGGTCTCAAAATCTGGATCGACCATCCCCATTGACCTCTGGAGATCATGTCGATGCTACACTCTTGGCTAGTGATGGTAAGAAAAAAGGGAATATTAGATTTCTTTGTAGGTTATGTGAAGGAGAGCATCTCCTTCACCTTTGTCCGCTTATGGATAAAGCTTCCAAAGTTTTGGAAGACCTTGTAGCCTCTCAACCCCAACTCCCTGTTCGTTATTAGAGGCTTTCTTCTAACCCTCCCTCAGTTGGTAAAGAGATTGATTTGGATTCATCTCTTGCCCATCTTGCTCTTCCTGAGAGAGACTCTCTTGTGTCTGTTCCTGACCAACCATTAGTCGAAAAGAGTGTCGACTTGGCTTCGCCACCAATTTCTCACTCTATTCTGGAAGAGAGTAGTGGTCATACTGCTCATGTTCTTCTCATCTCCTTAGATTCTCATGAATCAAAGAGTGACCCTCCCATCCCAGTTGTTCAGGAGAGTCGTTCTTCTATTCCTGTAGAGCATGGGGGCAATCATATAATCCCCCCACCAAGTAGTTTTGTCGTTTCTTTCGATTGGAGTCACTTGACTGCTTATCACCTCCCATCTTATGTGCCTTTCTAGATCACCGTACAAGCCTATAATATGGTAGTACCTGGCACTATATTAGATGAAGGTGCGTCTGTTACCATCATGTCTTCCACTACTTGGCAAGCTTTATGTCCCCACGGCTTGTGCTTGTCACCAAGAATCTGTTGGCTTTCAACGGAGGAACCAGTCAACCCTCAGGTATCCTTTCGTAGTTCCCTATTACTTTGGGAGGAAAGACCATCTACATAGATGTGATGGTAGTCCAAGGTCCATTAGATTTCAATCTTCTCCTTAGATGTGACTATGTTTATATCATGGGAGATCTTGTTTCTTTGCTTTTCCGTGTGGCTTGTTTTCCTCACGAAGGAAGAATTGTGACTATTGATCACTTGTTGTTCATTGGTCACCAGGCACCTCCTTTGCAACCATCATCCCCTATCGGCTCTTGTTTGCAAGGAGTCTCTTCCCTGCCATAGGTCAATTATGTGGCTACCTGTTCCATCTTCGCATCTACTGATGATCACACAGATGGTATAGTACATTATGTACTGGGGGCATTGGAACCCGATTTGTCTTTGGTACCAAATGACATGTATTCCTCCCATAGCGTGGTTCTTCCGTCTAGTGAGGATCTCTTGGGAGCCATGTTCTCGTATGGTCCACAAACAGATGTCATGAGGACAATTCTTTTCTTGTGTCAACCTCGTTAAAAAATGAAACCAAGGAAAAGAGGATGGTTCCTTGTCTTGTGTCAACCTCGTTAAAAAATGAATCAAGATATCCAAGGATAGTTTGTTCCTGGGTCAGCCTCGTTAAAAAATGAACCAAAGGGTATGAGGATAGTTCTTGGTCTTGTGTCAAGCTCGTTAAAAAATGAAACAGGAGATGAGGATAGTTCCTAGTCTTGTGTCAACCTCATTAAAAAATGAAACCAAGGGTATGAGCATAGTTTTTGTCTTGTGTCAAGCTCGTTAAAAAATGAAACAAGGGTCTGGAGCATAGTTCCTTGTCTTGTGTCAAGCTCGTTAAAAAATGAAACAAGGGTTTTGAGGATAGTTCTTTTACTGTGTCAACCTCATTAAAAAATGAAACAACCTCCTTTTCCAAATCGAGTCTTTGATTAAGATCTCGTAAAATCCTAGTCAAGTCTTTCCAAGTTCTCGAAAGTGAACCTTCATCCATCCACCTAGTTGAATGAAATGAAACTTGGGGGGCATGTACCTCCATTTGAGTCATTATGCTGGGGGCATGCAAACTTATAGCAAGCATATTTTTTTCATTTCAAGCTTGTGTAAACATGAAACCAAATCCAAGTAGAGTTCTCTATGGTTCAAGCTTGTGTAAAAATGAACCCACACCCAATTTACATCTCGTGATTGTCATTTTAATCAGCTGATTTATGCTAGATGAGCCTTGGTTGTTTCATTCCATGGCCACCATCTCTTTGGCCGATCATATGCTTTTACTTGGTTGTTTTTCCTTTCCTGAGGGATTGCAACAATGAGTGGTTTTATTATCCAGCCTCTTGACCCTTACATGTTTTGAGCAGTTCCACCATTGTGGGAACTAGTTGCTACCATTTATACCACTTGTTCCTCTAGGACGAGTCACCTTTAAGCTCTTTTCTGACCCATAAAATATGAAAAGATTGGCGAGTATTTTTCCTTTTTGACTCGTTAAAGAGAATAAAAATGGGGGCATCCACTTTCAGCTCTTTTCTGACCCTTTAAAAATGAAAAGATTGCTTAGCTCTTATCGCTTTGAACTTGTCAAAGGCTGTGATGCGCCATCTAGCCAGTATAAGGTTACCTCTTTTACGGACTAGGATATATTACTTACGAAAAAGGTATACATTGATCTATCATGGTCAATAGGTTCTCTCAAGTATTGTTTTCTACCTTTTCGGGCTCGAGAGATGCAAATGTACGAAAATGGATCATATGGAGTTTTCTTTTACGTGTCTTTTTCAAACTCTCTAAACATGAAAAGGATATCGAGTTACACTTTTGTCGGACCCGTTAAATTATTAAATGACATCGGATTCATCACCATGACAAACATGAGTTTCTCCTTTCTAGGGCTTGTTAAACTTACTAGGTCGGATTCGTCCGAAGGATGAACTTACATTACAAGCATATGCTATCCCCTTCAAGCTTGTGTTTCAAAAATAATTGGGGTACTCACCAGAAATGGTGGGGGGAAATTTGGAAGTATTCTGTTGGTTGTATTAATTATTACGACAGCTTGTCGCTCTTGAACATCGACACTCTTTCTGCTTTGTGTCGAGTTGGGATATCCTTACTTTATCGTTGGCCTTATAGGTTTTGGGTTATCCATTTTGCCTCATTCCATCTAATCCTTGCTCCATCATCATGACCTTTGATCCCTTGGTACCAAAATGCTGCCAAACTCTGGAGTCGTGTTGCCAATATGTTCAAGAGCTTAATCCTTCTGCAGTTTGTATCCTTACACACCTTCCTCAAAATATCTGTCTCATCCACATTCATCTTGTTCCTTTGTCTCGCGTCGTTGATGTGGGAAACATTATGGCCCTCCTTCGACCGATCGCTTCCTGTCGACTTCAACTCATTATCCGGGAAGTTGATCTAGAGACTCCTTTCTGGTACCTTGTTGCTTGCATGCCTTAATGACAAGTTCTTCGCATTTGATGACATGTTTTCATCATTGGCCTTCGATCGGGTGATTTCGTTGGTGTTCAACTTCAGATCATTCTTCACACTTCGTGGATTGTACTAGCTGAAATTACTGGTGGTCTCTCTCACGCTTGTTAACAGTTTACATCATTGACCGGTAATCAAGCGATTTTCTAGTATGCTCGACTTTAGAACATCTATTCGCGTATTAGAATTTGTACCATGATTGGGTTGGGATTCAAGACCCTGGGCTTAGATTACATAAGTCCAGGTTGTGTGGAATTAGTTCATGATTGAATACATGACTCTTTTGATTGGATGGCTATGACCATACCTGAGTCTTTCATATGGTCCTTTTGATTGGATGGTTGCGACCATACCTAAGTCTTTGATATGGTCCTTCTAACTGGATGGTTGTGTCCATACCACAGATCATTTATGTTTATCTTCTGGATGGCTGCGCCCATGCCTTATGCACATGTATTTCCTTTCACTATGTACTCATGTATCAGAGATATCAGTTGTACTTGCGTTTGCAGGTTCTCTACGATGATGTTTTGTTTCAGTTATGGATTTGTAAATCATTTCACCCCTCCCACTCTCTCAGCCTTCATGCTTTGGGGGCATCTGTTACACAGTAATTTGTCACCAACCCCTCATTCCCTGATCCCAGACACTGCCGGTCCATGTTATTGACATTTTCCTTGTGTCATGTTGCAAATATATGTCAATGTCTTCCTTGTCATCTCAGGAAGAATACCTCAGTTCACTACTCCTAGAACAGACCCTTTTTTACCTATGTTTTTGGGTCGTTGCAGGTCAGCAGTTGTTCCACCTGCGAAGATGGCCAAGATTGAACTAACCCTAGAAAAGTCTTCACTCTGTCTCTGTGTTGCACTAGCGATGAGCTACCTTTGGCAAGTTTTTTAAACAAATCGTCGAAGCTTCGAAGTGTAATAGCTTCATGGGTGGTCCTAGGGTTGGTTGTTGGATCAGATGAGCTCGCCTCTCTCCTTTGGGATGGTTGTTCCACCTTTATGCAACCTCTCAAAGGGATAAGCTCTTTCTCCCATCTCTTATGGAAGATCCTCCTCCTATAAATACCTCCTCCGTGGCTAAGATTAGATGGTTTTTTGGTAGCTTTAGAGTTCAATAATTCAACAGTAAAAGTAGAGAGTTTTGCTAGAGTGTGGAAGTAGCCTCTTATATAACTTAGTTTGGGATGGTTTTGAGTGGAGTTGGCTTGATTTTAAGAATTTTCTAGCATTAGCCTTTGGGTATAAGAGAGTTGTTTGTCCTTTTGGGAGACAGTTCATGAGTGAATGCTTGCAGAGACATACTGACAGGATCCTTTAAGGAGACTTACAACATCAAGGATTCGTTGTAGTTTTTACTTCAATTTACATTAATACAAATCAATAACTTATTTCCTATATCTTATGTTGAATTGCGTAGTGATAGCTTGAAGCTCCTTGACTCTTTAAGTAGATTGTTTTTTTCGTACTCTATATGTTCGTGGTTGTGCTTTGTATGTTGTTTTCAAGTACAAGTGATTAGAAGAATGAGAGCTGGAGCAGCACAACAGGGACTTCACTGAATGACGATTTGAAGGTACGCCTTCATGACATCAAATTTCTAATGAAATTTGCTTTGGTATTGTCTTTGCTGTGACTAGACCCACTCTAGGGCTAGAGGGGTTGCCTCTATCTGCAGAGAGAACTTGCCTACTTCACAAGTTATCAAAGATATCAGTTGTACTTATGTTTGCAGGTTCTTCGTGATGGTGTTCTGTTTCAGGTATGGATTCATAAAGCATTTCACCCCTCCCACTCTCTCGGCCTTCATGCTTTAGGGGGCATTTGTTACACAATAATTTGTCACCAACCCCGCATTCCCTGATCCTGGACACTGCCGGTCCATGTTATTGACATCTGCCTTGTGTCATTGTATTCCTTGTCATCTCAGGAAGAATACCTCAGTTCACTACTCTTGGAGCAGACCCTTTTTTACCTATGTTGTTGGGTCGTCGTGGGTCAGCAGTTGTTCCACCCGCGAAGATGTCTAAGATTGAACTAGCCCTAGCAAAGTCTTCACTCTGTCTCTGTGTTGCACTCACGACAAGCTACTTTTGGCAAGTTTTTTAAACAAATCGTTGAAGCTTCGAAGTGTAACAGCTTCATGGGCGGTCCTAGGGTTGGTTGTTGGATCAGATGAGCTCGCCTCTCTCCTTTGGGATGGTTGTTCCACCTTTTTTGCAACCTCTCAAAGGGATAAGCTCTTTCTCCCATCTCTTATGGGAGCTCCTCATCCTATAAATACCTCCTCCATGGCTAAGATCATCTGGTTTTTTGGTAGCTTCAGAGTTCAAGAATTCAACAGTAAAAGTAGAGAGTTTTGCTAGAGTGTGGAAGTTGCCTCTTATATAGCTTAGCTCGGGATGGTTTTGAGTGGAGTTTGCTTGATTATAAGAATGTTCTAGCATTAACCTTTTGGGTAGAAGAGAGAGTTGATTGTCCTTTTGGGAGACTGTTCATTAGTGAATGCTTGAAGAGACATGCTGACAGGACCCTTCAAGGAGACTTATGCCGTCAAGGCTTGGTTGTAAGTTTTACTTCAATTTACATTAATAAAAATCAATAGCTTATTTCCTATATCTTATGTCGAATTGCATAGTGATAACTTGAAGCTCCTTGACTCTTTAAGTATATTGTTTTTGTCGTACTCTATTATGTTCATGGTTGTGCTCTATATGTTGTTTTTAGGTACAAGTGATTAGAAGAATGAGAGCTGGAGCAGCACAATAGGGACTTCATCGAACGACGATTTGAAGGCGGGCCTTCATGACATCAACTTTCTAAGGAAAATTTCTTTGGTATTTTCTTTGTTGTGACTAGACCCACTCTAGGGCTAGAGGGGTTGCCTTTGTCCGTAGAGGGAACTTGCCTATGTCACATCGAACAATTTTGTCAATGCTTTCCACATCGCGAACAAAGTCTATTTTTCGTGGAGATTCGAGCAAGATTCTAGGTGTCAAATGCTTGGGGTTTTTCTACATCTGTCTTTGTAGGTTTTAACCCCATACAGAAATTACCTGCATACGAATTCTAAATCACAGGAAAAATAAAAATGCGAGAGCATAACACATAAAACACATATACACAGAGATTTCCCACTGGGTCTCAAAACCGAGACTACCAGCTTGATTTTTCATTATGTTCCTTTCAATGTTACAATACATATTTATACATGCCGAAGCATCCAATACCATGGACCGAAAAACCATCACGTCCAATACCATGGACCAAAACACCATCGATCCAATACCATGGACTGAAAACCATCGCGTCCAAAAAACATGTGCGAAAATCATGCACAAAACCATAGGTGGGTCCGC
This sequence comes from Pinus taeda, assembly GCA_000404065.3. Lineage (NCBI taxonomy): Eukaryota > Viridiplantae > Streptophyta > Pinopsida > Pinales > Pinaceae > Pinus > Pinus taeda. The sequence continues at coordinate 2,201 of APFE031446851.1, read as the reverse complement.
CCATCCTAACATAGGGTCCAAAACCAAAATTTTCTGGGGTACTGCCCCAGACCCCATAAAGTGGGGTTACGGGTACCCCTCAAACCCCCTGTTAACTATGTGGAAAGAATATAACACAACCCAATACTACCATCTAGGGTTCCTCTCGAGGTCTCCTCCTGGACGCAGTTAGTCCATAGCCTTTCCCAATTTGGAAAATTCTCTCTACCGCTGACAACATCTTAGAAACCATACCAAGATTTTTGAATTCCTAATAAAGAAAAACTCACAAGGTCCTGCTCAGGTACAATGACAACCCACGCCACTTAGCTCATCTTGAACCTAAGTGAACTTTGTAATATATGTGATGATGGGATCTCCTTGTCTCATCTAGATAATCCTTAGCTTCTCCTTAAAAGTAAGCTTCCTGACATCATTGTTGGGGATTTTGTGGTGGTTGTATAGTGTTCTTGACAAACTCCCCAACCCCAATATCCTCCAATAATATCATGATCCCACCCTTTCCAAGAGACGAAGTTAGAGGCTCCCACTAAATAGTGGTATGATATTAATGCTTGGAACACCATCTTGCTTACCTAGAGAACTCTCCTTCACAATATAGCACTAGAATTCTTGATTGATCTACGCTGGTCACAAACTGATCTTGATGTTGGCATTTATATTGATCTCTTCTTTGATACCATGTAGAAATTCAATGAAATTCTAAAGTTGCTATGATGACAAATATGAAACTAAATTCATTGCGACAAGACACAAGATTTTTGTACGATAGATAAGCAACGAAATAGAATCAAAGATAAAGAAACACAATCACACACAATAACACAATGGTTTTTCTAGGGAACCCAATTGGGAAAATCCTCTCCTTGCTAGTAGATTTTATTGAGAATTGAGAAAACAAAATTCTTTACAAGGCAAACTGTTTCAACAGAAAAACAAGGTTTCTCTCTTTGCTAATACTTAGCTCGAATCCTCCCTATAAGAACTCGACCTAGCTCCTATTTCCTTGCGTTTTCTGTCTCCTATTTCCTAGCGCAGATCTAAGCCCCTATTATTTAGGAATTTCTCCCTAAATCCTAGTGCACATCACAAGGAAATTCTCTCTCTCAAACTACATATAGGCTGCTCCTTATATGCTATGTTATCAAGAAATCTTTCTCATACAAACTCGTGCTCAAGGAAGCTATGAAGAAGAAGGACGAACAACTGCAGCTGTTACAATGACATGTTCTGGGTCTAACAAATGATAAGACAAATATTCGTGAGCTTGCCTTGAACCTGCTAGGATGCAAACGGTCTTCCCCATCATATCCAATGTTCCTCTGGGAACATTATTATTTGTTTCAGTTAAAAGCAGTCTTTGAGAACATACCTTATTTGGGTTCCTCTACCTATACTTTTCTTGAAATTTTTCATACTTGTGATTTTGATGAACAAAGCTTACTTTGTGAGCTGTTTTTGCATAACATAATGTGTGAATATGTCAGTACCAAGATGGTGGCAAGTGTTCTCTCCTATATGGAGGATTTGCAGTTGTAGGCCTTCCTTTATTTTATGAGGAACCAAATCGGATGGCATCTGGCCATGAAATTAGCTAAGGCCAATGAAGAAAGGGCAACATTATGGATCATAGAAGAACCAAGAATGGTTTACGAACTAAGATGTGAGTTTAAGTTGTTCCTGAGTACCTCAGGGGTCAGGGAATAGTCAACCACTTATAGAAAATGATTGTGGGGATTTGCCTCTATTTGTATGCACAAATGAATAGTCGAGCATTAACAGGGTACCTTAAGCACACTGAGGCATGTAGTGCTAGATTACAAGAAGGGTATCCTTTTACGTACAGGAATTTCGTGGCTGGTGTTACACGAGTACCCGAATATGACCAGGTGGTGCAGACATTAGGAGCATTCTGGATTGGACTTAGATTCAAATTTCCTCTGATTTGATTACCGGTGGAAGAATACTAGCTGGATTACCACTTGTGTGACTATGAAGAAGAATCTTGGCTGCGACAGCTGATGGCTACTCAGGGGTACATGGTGTTAGGATATTCCGACACATAGGAAATAGTTAAGTTCAATTTGGTCTAGTATAGAGTTAGGTATAGAGTTAGGTAAAGCGTGTTTCTTTACCGTTGTACATTTTGTAACTTACAATCCGACGGTCACGATATGTAGTGATCTAACGGTTCATTCTCT
>APFE031446837.1:0-135876 GCA_000404065.3 Pinus taeda | reverse complement strand
ACGCTGGCCATCCTTCCACGCTGCTGCGTTTTCCCTGCAAAACCTTCCAGAATCACATTACCTGCACCCATTTGCACGCATTGTCCAGAATCAAATCCTGTCCATCCTTCACACTGCCTGTACGCTACCACAATCACAAAACCCTGCGTGCTGCGTACGTATAGCCTCTCTGCTTGCGTTAAACCCATCCAGCAAACCTTTGCCTTGTGTGATTCTTCTTTTGCTGCCATTCAGCAGTCGTTCCTCCCTTGCCACTCTTCCATGCAGCAACAACCTCCGTTCTGGCTCTTCCCTTCTTCTTTCGCGGACCTGCACAAATCCATGCACACAAAACGCTGAAACGATACAAAGCGGATCACGCATTACAAATTTTGATTTTTTTATGACAGGTTAAGTTTTTTTAGGTTGATACGTTTGGTAAGTTTAGTCGATACAACGCAGGATCACGCATTACAGATTTCGATTTTTTTATGACAGGTTAAGCTTTTTTAGGTTGATACGTGTGGTAAGCTTAGTCGTTGGGTTTGATTTTAATTAGATTTCATTTAGTTTAAATTAGAATTTTATTTTATTTTATTTATTTATTTATTTATTTTTTTTATCGTTATTTAGCTTATAGCGTTAGTGCATGTATATATTTCTTTACCCTAGATTTAGTTTATATTTCTTTACCCTAGATTTAGTTTCGATTTTCTTTTTCTTTTGGTGAAGTTTTAGTTTTGATAATCATTTTTTTTTTTTTTAAAGTTTAGTTTAGTTTTTATTTTGAAGTAAATCAATAATCATTAAAAAAAATAATAAAGGCAATAAAAATTTCTTTTAGTTTAGATTTGATTTTAATTTTATTTAGGTTTTAATTTCTTAGCTTATAGTCTTCAGATTCGTTATAGTTTAGTTTTGTTTAAGTTCGATTTTAAAAATAATATCAAAAAATTCATAAAATTTAAAAATAAAAAAGGGCATAAAGAATTTGTTTTGTTTTAGTTTTGTTTTACTTAATTAAATTTTGGATTTTAGATTGGAGTTTACTTTAGATAAGATTTTATTTTTATTTACGAGTTCGGTTTTGTTTTATTTTGACTTTGCATAATAATAATAATAATAATAATTTTTTTTTTGAAAAAATTAGCAAAAAATTGAAAAATCATTTTTGTTGTCTTTCTTGGTATTTATGTTCCACTTCTCTAAAGTTAAATGCACTTAAATATTTATTTGAAGTTAACTATGTGAAAGTGGTAATTGGTCAGCGTTTAAATTTTATGATCATTTAAAGCATTTGATTTTTCTTGAAGTTTAATTGCTGGAACATTGTTAAGCATTGTGCATTTATTGAATAGCTTGTATTGCTTGGGATATTCGATGATAAATGATTGTTTTACGAGGTTCATATTTTTGCAACATTTAATAAATCATCATTTAATCATTAACTACATAAGGCACTGGTACATTAATTCCTAAAATCAATCAAGTACTGGTATTGCCTTGCTGTGTCTCCCAACCTAACTGGTCCACAGTTAGTCTTCATTCACCCATAGGGTCTACCCCCCTTAGCCTCGGGAGGCGGCTTAAACGGAGAGATCGGGGATCAGGGTGACAGCCCCCACTCTGAGCGTTGTCGTGACAATCTGTGCGACAATATTTTTTGGCGCCGTTGCCGGGGATATTTTATTCTCGGCATTTCAAACGACAATCATCCTTCTCATTTCTTATCTTTTCATCTGTTCCAGCAACGCCAACATTTTTTGGCGCCGTTGCAGGGGATAGCATTTTTCTGTCCCTGGCATTTCAACGATATTCATCTTCTCATTTCTCATCATTCTTTCATCTTTCTCATCTCTCATTTGAGCTGGCAGATTCAACATTTTTTGGCATCATTTGGATCTTTTCATCACCTTATCTTTCGTCATATCAACAATTTCTTTTCAATTCGTTTCTTGTTTGGGTGGCGACTCCATTCTATTTCTTTTATTTTTCCCAGGCAAGAAGCCTCCCTCATATCTGCTTGTTGGTTGCTTTTTGGATCCTAAAATTAGATTCATTGTTCAAGTGGCAACTTCACTTCTTTCATCTCTTGATTTTCTTGACCAGAGATCTCTTTCTATCATCCATTTGGTCCCTCGTTATTCATCATGGATTATTCGTTTAAACCATGTCATTTTACTGATGATCTCCATGATGTTCCGGAAGTGGCTATTTCTAAATTACCTTTGTTCTCAGGTGGTGATTCAGTCGCTGTTAGAAAGCATTTAAACAAGTTTACTTGTATAATGATCATATATTGTAGACTTCCTCAATATAATCATGAAGATGTCAAAATGCGTCTATTTGTTCGTTCTTTAGAGGGTGATGCTTTGAATTGGTTTAATAATTGTCCTGAAGATTCTTTCACTTCTTTACAAGACATTGTCGATGCTTTTAAAGATAGATATGGTGATCCAGATAGCTCACCTTGCGCCCCTAAAATTGTGCAACAGAATGAAAGTCATCTTATAAAAGGTCTAGCTGTCGATGAAAGATTTCAAGACAATTCTTCATATCAGAATGTGCCATCCACCTGTACCATTGCTGATCAAATCCATGATAGTGGAAAAGCAGGGACAAATTATAAAATCAGCGTCGACAATGAAAAGGAAGATCAGAAGCAAATTATACAAGAACTAATGCGGCTGGTAAATAATATGGAGATCAATCAAACTAATTACGCCAATGATGTGAGAATTTTATGCACCCACCTAGAAAAACATAATAAGGAGATGGAGATCATGCAAAATCAGCATGCTAAGGAAATTGAGGCCATGAAGACTAATCATGACACATAAATTAGTTTTATGCAAACAAAGTTATCGGGCTTAGAGGAAAATATGACGACCATGAAAGCTAATCATGATAGGGAAATTAATTCTATGCAAAATAAATTATTGACCATGGAAGAAGACCATGCCAGGGAAATCAGTGCTATAAAGGTTGAACACTCTAGTCAGATAGATGCCATTAAAATACAGGTCCAGAAATATCAACAGCTCAAAGAAACCAGGGAACGTCAATAGATCAGGAGCCTCCTTATGTGTTACAACAAGCTCCATCATATTATGAGGTCCTTTGTTCCATTGAAAAGTGGATAATTGAAGGTGACCTAGATAAAAGGGAAATTAATAATCAGGTTGATGCTCACACGACTAATCCACCAGTCATTGAAGATCAAGTTATAACTCATGGCACCTGTGAGATTGGTCCTTCATCCTTGACAAGGCCGATGCAGAATGAAGAAAGACATGTCACGCATATCTTACATACTTCATCTGAGAGCTTTGAAGCAGAAAGTTCCACGTCATCAGTGATACAACCTACCACGAAGAGAAAGTGCAAGAAAAAGAAAATGAGAAAAAGAATTGATGCATCAGATGACCGTGAGCAGCTTGATTTTCGGATAGGGAAAAGTCCTACCATATGCAGAATTGGACATGGCACATCCGATAAGCAGCCGACAAATTTGCCTGAAAGCAAGCAAATGCTTAGTATACACTATATTGAACACATCTGATGCCATGGGGCATCCTCTGTATTTCTAACCCTACTTATTTTTTCAACATTTTCATTTCTGTTTTAGGATTAGATTTACTTTTCATCTTACTAGATAGTTAATAAATGAAGAGCTTATATCTTTCACGTGCTTAATGTTATATGATGATTTTTGGATGGACGCTACTTATTTTTGGTTGTGTGTTGCATGGATGCAGATTCTGGATTCTCACATGCTTACAATGCGGCAACGTGTCCCCAAGTAGAGCCAGATGTTGACCACTACGTGTCAACTACCCATAGCAGTACACCCCCTTTTTCACAAAAGGGATAGCGCTTGATCGACGTGTCCATGCCATTCGACTATCATCATCAGCCCGATCATGTTATGTTGTAAACCCAGTCTGCATGTGTAAATTGTGAATAATCTTAGCAGATCTGAGTCATGTATGTAAATTGCCTAGGCAAACCTAATTTTCTAGTGATAATCTACGTTCCGAAAGGTTTTTTGTCTCACCAATCTATGATTGGCAGAGTTTTCCTTCAGCCTAACCCCAAGGCCGAAATAAATTGTCATTGGAATCTTAAGGGAATCCTAGTGTGCTTCGAGTCTATGCAAAAGTAATTTGGAAATAATTCTAACTATTTGGTTAGGTTATTACAAATTGCTTGATCTGCTAGATTATGTTTGTGTCGCATAACTGGGTGGTCTATGAGGGTCTATGTCAAATGGGTTTTCCCCCTTGAAATATAAAATTGTAAAAGTCATGATGTAAAGTGTCTTGAGGGTTAGAAATGTTTTATCCCCTCATAAGTCCTAAGTCCTAGGTCCTAGGTGATTTTTCCAAACGCTAAGTTCGAGGGTCCAAAAATAAAAATAATAAAATATAATATAATAAAAAATAATAAAAAATAAAAAAATAAAAAAAAATGAAACAAATTAAAAATAAATAAAAAATTTGAAAAAAATAAAATAAATAATAAAATAATAATAAGTCAAAGTTTTGAGTAAATAAATGCAGAATTTTAATTTTTTAATATATTAAAATGCATTTAAAAATTCGACGGATGAGATTGAAAGGGATTTTGATTCTCATCTACGGTCAAGATTAGTTTGACATGGATCACTCGAACTAGCCGTTGGGAATTTTTCCTTTAAATAGGGTGTCAAGGAGAGATCGGATTGGATCTGAGAGTCTGGTGCTAAAGAAAGCTCTCTTGTAGTCATTTTCTGTGCAATAAAAAAAGACTTTGGGGTTGAAAATCTTGCTGGTGTTACTCGTCTGGAAATGCTGTAAGATGTTTTATTTTTCTGCATAATTTTATTTTCAGCCATTAATAGTAGCTTGATGAAGATTGATCTAGGCACAGGGATCTTGTTTGGTCTCTAGGGTTTGAATGATAGTTTAATTTTTGAAATATAATGGCAGGTATCTCCATTTGATCTGAATTTCACTGTTGTTTTCTCCCTCTATGCTAATGGTTGATTTAAGCTGTGCAGGATATCTTTAGTTTTGAGTTTACCGGGCATTAGGGGAAGTTCTCGGCTGAACCAGCCAACTCCCAGATTGCTTTTTCTGAAAGAGCCCAACCAGTTTTAATTCCGAGCTTATCATTTAAATTTTTTTTGGTGAATGCATGAAGGATTTTCTGAAGTGCCTCACATTAAGTTTAAAATTCTGAAAATATTTCTGTGGCATAACGAGAAATCTGGCTATTTAGAGCCTTTAATTTGTAATTATTGTAATTATTTAGCTGGTTTTTGTTAGGGTTTTAGGTTTTTTCCTTGCACATTTTATTTCTAGGTGTTCGGTTTTTGCAGGTTGCAGGTACAGGTTTTGAGAAAATTCTTTAGTGTTTTCCATCAGGGAATTTGAGGCAGGAAGGGTTTAAAATTTCAATCAAGTTCTTGGACTACGGGTCTGCTACCTGCATTTTCATTTTTCACTGCTGCCCGGGGTTTTACTGCTGCAGAAAAATTTTGATTTTTTTTTAAGGGATCACAGTTTTTTGTTGCTGCCATACCCTCTACCATTTCAGCTCTATTCGCACCCTCAACTCCTCTATTCCCTACATGACTCCCATCAACCTTCATGCAGTGCTGTCCAGCTCCACGCAGTTTTCTCAGCGTCTTATCCCTCCCGTAGCTCATTTCCCTCACATCCCTTTTTCCTCTGCGTATTCGTTCCAGCTCTACGCTGCCTTAAACCCGTATCTTCTCCCTCACATTGCTACACTTCCTCAGCTGTATCCACGCACATCTCACCTGTACGCACCTCCCACGCAACAAAAAACTCACATCTACTTCTCCACGTAGTCACTGGCCATTCACCCTTTAGTTCTCCTATGCTAGCCATCCTTCCACGCTGCTGCGTTTTCGCTGCAAAACCTTCCAGAATCGCATTACCTGCACGCATTTGCACGCATTGTCCAGAATCAAATCCTGTCCATCCTTCACACTGCCTGTACGCTGCCACAATCATAAAACCCTACGTGCTGCATACATACAGCCTTTCTGCCTGCGTTAAACCCGTCCAACAAACCTTTGCCTTGCGTGATTTTCTTTTGCTGTCATTCGGCAGTCGTTCCTCCCTTGCCACTCTTCCACACAGTAGCAACCTCCGTTCTGGCTCTTCCCTTCTCCTTTCGCTGACCTGCGCACACCCACGCACAACACACACACACACACACACACACAAAAAAAAAACTGCTGAAACGATACAACGCAGTATCACGCATTACAAATTTCGATTTTTTTATGACGGGTTAAGTTTTTTCAGGTTGATACGTGTGGTAAGTTTAGTCGTTGGGTTTGATTTTAATTAGATTTCATTTAGTTTAAATTAGAATTCGATTTTTGTTTTTGTTTTTGTTTTGTTTTGTTTTTTTTTTTCTCTTCGTTATTTAGCTTATAGCATTAGTGCATGTATATATTTCTTTACCCTAGATTTAGTTTCGATTTTCTTTTTCTTTTGGTGAAGTTTTAGTTTTGATAATCAATTTTCTTTTTTAAAGTTTAGTATTGTTTTTATTTTGAAGTAAATCAATAATCATAAAAAAAATAAATAATAAAGGCGATAAAAATTTCTTTTAGTTTAGATTTGATTTTAATTTTATTTAAGTTTTAATTTTTTAGCTTTGTTATAGTTTAGTTTTGTTTAAGTTTGATTTTAAAAATAATATCAAAAATTCATAAAATTTAAAAATAAAAAAGGGCATAAAGAATTTGTTTTGTTTTAGTTTTCTTTTACTTAATTAAATTTTGGATTTTAGATTAGACTTTACTTTAGATTAGATTTCATTTTTATTTAGGAGTTCGGTTTTGTTTTATTTTGACTTGGAATTTTATTAAAAAAAAATTTGAAAAAATTAACAAAAAATTGAAAAATCATTTTTGTTGTCTTTCGTGGTATCTATGTTCCATCTCTATAGTTAAATGCAATTAAATATTTATTTGAAGTTAGCTATGTGAAAGTGGTAATTGGTCAGCGTTTAAATTTTATGATCATTTAAAGCATTTGATTTTTCTTGAAGTTTAATCGCTGGAACATTGTTAAGCATTGTGCATTTATTGAATAGCTTGTATCGCTTGGGATATTCGATGATAAATGATTGTTTTACAAGGTTCATATTTTTGCAACATTTAATAAATCATCATTTAATCATTAACTCCATAAGGCACTGGTACATTAATTCCTAAAATCAATCAAACACTGGTATTGCCTTGCTGTGTCTCCCAACCCAACTGGAGTGATTAGCCCTTTCTTAATCTAGGGTTAATCACTCCATACATTTGATGCAACTTGAAGGTTTTCCTGTTAAGAATGGTTGTTTGGTATGTCCCTACTTTATTTCTTTAGCTAGAATGAAAACTTTTTGGGTCCAGGCATAGCCGTACGAGGTCCTATATTTCAAAAGCTTTTGTGGCTTCCCTGTTCTATAGAACTGTCAAGACCACCACCATGATTAGTCTTTTCATTGATCCTAAAACCTCTCTTTTGCCTCAGTTTTTGCTTATAGCTAGGCTCCATCCTCTCTTTTCTCCCAATTCTCTCAAAAAGAACCAAATGTTCTGCAAGATTCACCAACCCCCCTCTTCTATTAAGAAGGCAGCTGTTGTGGGAATGCCAGTTGTTCCAAATGATGTGAAAGCCATCATTAGACTTTACTTTTCTGTCTTGAGATTAATGTCAAACAATCCCAAAGTGTCAGCACTCATCATTATTATAAAAGTTATGGGACTTTGAAAGGCAACTATCCTTGAATGGAGACTAAAAGTTGGGCTGTGATTATGCTCCTAGGTCCTAAATGGCCCCCTTTGCTTTTTCACCTGCCAGTGTCAAACAATGTTCTATGTGATTAAGCTTGGTAATAACAAAAGGAGCTTATTTTTTAGCTGCTTCTATTAAATTCTGAAGCCTCAACTTTCCATTGTCCGTTGGTCGTTTCATATTTTGGAACTGTTTTGCAATTATCTTGTTTCAACTTTTTGTATAGTTTATTCTGTCTTCATATGCACAGACATTATCCATAGGACTTAGTTAACTGGTCTTGTGAATATTTTTAATATTTTAACCCTTATTGATTGTTTTGTGAACCATTTATGCTTTGAAAGATTTTGACAAACGGAGCATACAAGAGTGTGGAGCACCGAGCTATAGTCAATGCTCTAAGGGCACGCCTTTCTGTTGCAACATTCTACGATCCTTCAAAGCAAACAAGGATATGTCCAGCTCCAGAACTTGCTACTAAATATTCCCCTCCTAGATACAGGGAGGTTATTTATGGGGATTATGTCTCTGCATGGTATACCAAAGGTCCGGAAGGTAAAAGGAATATTGATAGATTGGCAGTTGATAGTTAGTAAGCATTTGTTCCAAAGCATCAGCTGCTCCTTCAAAATAATGTAATATTTGGATGTTCGAATCGATGTCAAACATTTTAGAACTCTCGTATAAAGCATCAGTTGCCCTTTCAAAATAATGTAGTATTTGGATGTTGGAATCCATGTCACATTTTAGAACTCTTGTATATTGTTGCATGAATAAAACACGAATGTATTGCTAACTAGATACATTCGTTCTTTTGTTGAAGCATAATTTTGAAAGCACATATTGAATCCGTTAAAGTTATTCCCGTGTCATTGTCTTTTGTTGGAACAAAATTTTGAAAGAACAGATTGAATCCTTTAAAAACTGTTCAGTTGCCACTGTTTACTTGCTTACTAGTTAAGAGGAAAGAATACTACTTATATTCTGTCACATTATGCATTTATGAGCAACACACAATAATAATTATATGATGTTTTGGGATTCAATCCTTGTTATTAAATTCAACATTTAGCTATTTCCCATTTTACCAAGTTTCTAGGGACAGTCAATAGACAACAAATTATACGGTTTGGCTTCCATAGACTTGGAAGACTGCTTGAAGGAATTTGGGCTCTTCAAAGAAGACGAACAAGCGAGTCCTCAAGTGCATTGAAGCCAGCTAGGTCCTTTAACCAAACTTCATATAATAGAGACCTTCATCAGCGTTGACACTTGTAATTCACAGAGGCGAGCATATCCTCCTGTAAATTCAAAAAAGCGTAACGTGAATGGATTTTTTTATTTATTTCAAAGCAAAACGAACTATACTGCTGATAATAATGTCATCACAACAACTGACTAATAAGATGGACAGTGGAAGTGATCAGCCTGGAATTTAACAAAGTCTATTTTAAAGTAAACTGTTTAAAATTTAAATTCAAAATTTTAAAGCAAACAGCAACAGGCTGAAACTGCAAGTTACGGGATGCATAGAATTACATTTTGTGTTGAAATCAAAGTGCTCTCAATCAATGTCAAGGTGAAGCAAATCCTTCACATTTGCTAATTTCTTGTTAGCATTTGACTATTAGAATTTGATGATTCTAAGCACAAGAAATCGTATGTTAATTAAACACTAAAAACACAAGAAATTGTATGTTAATGAAATACTAACATGTCTAACAATAACAAATTTTCAATTGTATTAACATGATCAAGATGGCCAGCATTGTTATTATGTATACAGTACTTGCTGAATACGTAGAGTAGTGTTATTGTTTTAACAGTTACCAAACCGCCCACCGGATTGATAGTAACCATCTCCCCCACCGTTGTCTGTTGACCCAGCAAATCAATGCATTGAACATCTGGCGAGTCTTCTAGAACTCAGTGTGTATGCAAATGCCTGTCCACAAAATTAGCAAGTACTATTCCCGTAAGTAGAACTTGAAGGACCACCACAGAAAATGACCACAAACTGCTAGAATAATACAAAAACATAATGTCAACCAGCAGTCCCAACAGCACTTTGTTTTAGCAGTCAAATCAAACTACGCCGAAAGCATTATAGTGACTTGTTTGGCTAGAGATAGATTTGTTACGTAGTGAAGGTGTGTTACCAATATAGTTATACTGTGGCTTTCAACTGTAGCTTTTGGTCCTTTTTAATTCAAGTAAAACTTTGGGAATATTTTTAGGCAGTTGGCTGCATACATTGATGGTATCTAGTGCAAATCCATTAGTGTTGATTATGGTGCTTAATCTGGCAAAGACATTAACTGAAACATGTGTGACAGAGATAGCCAGCTTTGGAAATCAACTCCAAGACCTCTATATAAAGTTCAGAACATTCAACCTAACCTACCGGGCTCAGTAGATCTCCTTGAAACTAAACCACTGAATTGCGCAGATCTCTTTCTTCTGTCTGTGCATCTCAGTTTTTTTACATAATATCAGAGCTATAATGTTCCTAAAGGTTGTGAAGGTATGTGTGGAGTTCTCCACAGCCTATGCAGGAGTGCAAGAAGATTGTGTCGCTGGAGGGCTGTTTATGGTAGACTGTTCATGAGCAAGTGGTTGTAGCTTTACGACTCTCCTCAAATCAGAGAAGTCCATAGGGAGTGAAATAAAATGTATTATAAAATAATATGATTTTATTATTATTATGGTAGGTTATTATTATTTTAAAGCTATATTGAAGTTAGATATTACATTCATATGTGAGATCTTTTGTTTATAGGATTAGGGATTTTTGAAATAAAAATGTATTATAAAATAATATAATTTTATTATTATTATGGTTTGGTTAATATTATTATTACCATAATAATAATAATTTATTTTAAAGTTATAATGAAGTTAGATATGACATTGGTGTATGAGATTTTTTTGTTTATGTTATTAAGGATTTTTCTTTATTTCATTGCTAAAGTTTATGGAGGTGTACATGCTTTATCTTATATTTCAAATTTCTTTTTCCTTTTCCTTTTCTTTTCTCTTTTTTTTTTTTCACAGAGAAGAAAAAAATGAACATTTTGCATTATGTATGTAAATGTTTACATCAGATCCAAATAGTACATACTATTTTCACATATCATCTTTATATATATATCCTCAAAATATAGTCTATGTTGTTTTGCACTAAATTCTGATCCCATATATTATATCCTCTAACTAGCACCAAAATGGACATATCTGCAGATTTTTACAAGCCCAAAATACAAAAAGTAATATTGCTATTGTAAAGTAAATATTGGCATCTGCCCTCCTATGAGAGCCCCGTCTTTGAGTTCTTCAAAATATAAAAATCCTTCCACCTTACCAATACCATCGTTTGAGAGGATATCTGTAGTTATGTTTAATTCTTGATAGATGTGATGATCTGAATCTTGATGAAGGACTCCTCTATCAATCTGATTCTGTTTCCAAAAGTACAAGGATGTGGCTTCAAGTCTAGCCCCATTCATAACCTAGTTAATGATGACTCAGGAGTCCCCAAAATCTCTCAATGTATTTGCCTGTCGGAGATATGCAACATATAAAATACACCATAAAGAAATCAATTCCGCCCTTTGATTATTCGTCTGTCCATTATTCATGCATAACTTAATAAAATGTGATTATGTCATATATATGATTCCACCGCTACCACATCTCAGATTAATTCTAGCCCCGTCAAAATATGCTTTAGAAAAATTCCTGATAATTCATGTTGCTAGATAACTCTCTGTTTAGATCTTCTCCTTATGCTTCAATTCCATATACAGAGCAACTATCTATGGAATGCATCTCTGAATGGAAGGTTCCTTACCTTCAAAGATAAGAAGATTCTTATTTTTCCAAATCCACCTGAATATGAATAATGGTAATGCATTGTGCTTGTTATTCCTTTGGTTCCAATCTTGTAAGCATTCTGAAATACAGACCATTGACTAAATAAAATGTATTCTCATGTCTCCCAAAGCTCCTTCCCAAATACCTTTGGCAAAATAACACTGCAAAAAAAGATGCGTTACTAATTCGTTTTCACCCCTACATAAAGAACATAGTCCAGGTCCACAAAACCTCTCCTTTTGAAGTTGTCCCATGTGAAGACACAATTCTTTAAGAGCAACCAACATAATCTTCTAATTTTTAAAGGTGCCTTCCACTTCCATAATCTCTAAAACCACCAATCTATGTCATGTGAGAATAGTTCATTTGTAACATAGAGATAAGCCGCAAACGTTGTAACATTCCCATATGCATTAATGCCTTTCCATACTAGTTGGTTTGCTCATTGTCAACAAAATGCGTCTATAAGAGGTCCACGATATATTCACTCAACTCAATAGCCAAGTCTCCTAATAGACCTAGTTCTTTAGTCGATCCCAATCTTGGTAAATGTCTCATTCCATCAATGCCCTGTGGAGTCTGATAAAGGTATATGATACTATGACCTTTGATAAGGAAATACATGTTCTTATTCATGAGACTCCACTAAATTAAATGATAAAAAACCTATAACAATAATATATATTCAAAATTTATTTTATACAATATTTTTTATATTAGCCAAATATTAATGATTGTTTACAACATTATGAAATAGTCACACTTTTCAAAATTTGAAGATGTTTAATCATCTTAATATTAGAATCACAAATTCATGTTATAATGTTTTGACATTAAAGTTATGCTATAAATTCTTGTTATATTGAAGTTATGAATTATGTTCATAGAGTAAGATATCATAAGTTTTGGTTGAATAAATGAAATCATTATTTTTTCATTTAAGTTTGGTTCACTATTACAAAGATGAATTTAGATTAGCATTAGCTGTTTCAATATTTCAATTTTGTTTTTTATAAAACATATTTGAACAATAAATCTTTAAAAAACATATGTTTTCATTAAAATGATGAGTGTAAAGAAATAGGGACTATATGTCTGAGTTTTAATTACTCATTTGGTTGGATCTAAAGCAATTTGATCCAGTTATGGATATGGTATCGATGGCATGACAGGAGTACACACAGTAGGTGTTGTTATTGATGAATGTGATCTAATACTATCAAGTGAGTAGTAGCAATCCATCCTTTTTGGTGTGCCCATAACATTTGAATATTGTTGGCCTTGTTAAAGAAACAATGAATCCAACATTGGAAATGCGTTATCAAGTGTGGTTGCAAATGAATTAGATTTGAAGTTTTATTTTTAGAGGAGTTCAAGAGTGTCAAAAAGAAGGTGAGACACTTGATCATGGCTCAAGGATCAAAGTATGTAGTTTTGATAAAGATAGAGCATTGTTTACAAGCAGTGAAGCTTTCATGAAGGGATTTTAGTGAAGCTATTATGATCATAATTAGAACCATTAGAGGGTTGTCACAAAACTTGTTGAAAAATGTGCAACAAGAAATGTTAAATTTAGAATGTGCTAAAAATAGACCTGCTAAAAATCGCATGTCTAAAAATAACATGTTTAAAAATAGCAGTTTGGCCAGTAAGGTCATTGGCCACATTGGGTGAGAGGTGAAACTGCTAAAAATAGAAAGTTCTAAAAATAGCATTTTTTGGGTCCTTCCCTATTTATAGCAGTCCTGGTCTATCTATAGGAAGTAAAAACGAATTTGGTCTTAACAACAGTTTAAAATATTAATTAATTAATCTCCATGAGTTAATTAGTTAAGGAAAAACAAACTTGAAGTCTATGTGAGGACATGCAACAGTTTATCTATTAATTGGTGAATTTATCCATCAGTTAAAGAGATAAGGATGAGTTGTAATTACTTGGCTCAGTTCACTGAGTCAAGTCCAGTTAGATTAATTTAACAAGTTGTTAAATTAATGAGATTCAGTGTGTTAATGCTTGCATGCATGTAACAACTGGTATTTTCAGATAACTGAATATTATAGCTTAAATAACTCATGCATGTCAGTTTAGACAAAGACCCAGTTGAGATCAAAGAAGGGACAGTGTACTATCAGTTGGATGGATATTTTTCCTATAAAGGAAGCTCATCCATGATGATGATTTAAGGTTCCTTGAGGATTGTGCAGTGTTACAGGGTGTGAGATCAGTGTGAGAGATCAGTGTTACACTTGGTAATAGGAGGATCACCCAAGAGAAACTGTGCAAGGAAATAGGAGGCTTGGAGGGCAGAGGAGAAGGCTTAGCAGAAGTCTTGATTGCTTGTGAGCATCCAGGAGGATTATACTAAGAGCTGGCTAGCTGTGAGAGCTAAGGCTTTGTGTAATCCTGATGTATTTGCACCTTCATCTGTGAGGATTGTACTGAAAGCTGGCTAGCTGTGTAAGAGCTAAGGCTTTGTATAAATCCTATGTATGATAATACAGAGATGGGGTTTTAGGCAGGTGCCTTCCCCGGGTAAATTCTTCTGTGTTATGTGTGATTGGTTCCTTCTTATCAGTTATATGTGTTCTTATTGATGTTGCTCATGGTTGATTAAGCTTCCGTTAAATTGTTTGTAGAAGTAGATCAAGTGTTTTGCTTTAGTACATTGCATTACCAGGTTGATCTACAGGTGGGAATTTCTACATGGTATCAGAGCTAGTTGATTTGTAGAAAAAGTTCTACATGGTATCAGAACTAGCTGATGTGTAGAAAAGTTCTACAGTGGGAATTCTACATGGTATCAGAGCATAGGTGATCAAGGAGAGAACAATATACTGAAAGGAGATTTCAAAGTTTTGAGTTTTGGGCCGAGAGTTTGCAGAGCATATCTGAAAATTTCTGTACAAAATTTTCAGAAATAAATAGCATATTTGGATTCCTTGCGAAAAAATACCAAAAAAAAAAATCGGCTGAATCAGAGTTTGGATGAGGGGGATATCGTTGATTTAAAATCAGCTCTTTTTCTAAAAAATTTCGTGATGGTGGGAAAGTGGAAATAGATTGGTGTGCTAGCCAAGAACCTGTATGCACTTGAGGTACAAGATGCATGCAAAGCCTTGAGGAGTAAGGCAAATGTTAAATACTTGATGGTTGAGAGAGAGAGTAAATTACCTCTCAACATGCAGTGCCGGAAGAAGTCTTAGACGATTATGGAGGAGCCATGATTGGTGCAACAATTACAGGAGGTTGTGGAGCAGCCACAACAGGGGAAGCTGAGTGGAGATCGAGTAGAGACATCTACTCATGCAGAGACCTCCAGTAGGGGGAAACTTCGAGCCAGGTGGGCAGAGGGGTCACATGCAACCATACCTCTAGGTAGGAATTGGGGCGATATAGAGTGATCGTCTCAAGGAGGAGGGGTAGGATCCTTGAGGTACCCAACCTCTTGGATGAGACCTTGCTACAGGAGCCCCGATGTGGAGTAGCAGGAACTGACTGATTGGGTAGAGACAAATGCGAATGGAGCGACAGAAAGAGCGACATTGCAGGGAATCCCAGGACAACACATAGCTAGTAGGCCACAACAATGCAAGAGGCACAAGTGTTTTGCATAGTGCTAGGTGGCATAGAGAGGTGTGCAATGGTGCGAGATGCATGGAGATGTTGCAGTAGCGCAGATGTCAGATAGGGAGCACTTGCCAGTAGTAGGTAGAGCTTCAACATCAGAGTATGTTCCTAGCCCAACAGAGTGGTCAGTTGGGAGTGTTTTTGTTCCAAGTGTTGTTGGAGCAAGTGGACCGGGTAGATGTGTTGCATGCAGAAAATTCCAGAGTTACAGGATAGGGGTTGCAGATAATCCATATCTTGTTGAGAGGGAGTGTTGAAAAATGTGCAAACAAGAAATGGTTAAATTTACAATGTGCTAAAAAAAGACCTGCTAAAAATAGCATGTCTAAAAATAGCAGTTTGGCCAGTGAGGTCATTGGCCACATTGGGTGAGAGGTGAAACTGCTAAAAATAGAAAGTTATAAAAATAACATTTCTGGGTCCCTTCCTATTTATAGCAGTCCCTGGACTATCAATAAAAAATAAAAACGAATTTGGTCTTATCAACAGTTTAAAATATTAATTAATTAATCTGCATGAGTTAGTTAGTTAAGAAAAAACAAATTTGAAGTCTATGTGAGGACATGCAACAGTTTATCTATTAATTGGTGAATTTATCCATCAGTTAAAGAGATAAGGATGAGTTGTAATTACTTGGCTCAGTTAACTGAGTCAAGTCTAGTTAGATTAATTTAACAAGTTGTTAAATTAATGAGATTCAGTTTGTTAATGCTTGCATGCATGTAACGACTAGTATTTTCAGATAACTGTATTATAGCTTAAATAACTCATGCATGTCAGTTCAGACAAAGACCCAGTTGAGATTAGAGAAGGGACACTGTACTATCAATTGGATGAATATTTTTCCTATAAAGGAAGCTCATCCATGATGAGGATTTAAGGTTCTCTGAGGATTGTGCAGTTTTACAGGGTATGAGATTAGTGTGAGAGATCAGTGTTACACTTGGTAACAGGAGGATCACACCAGGAGAAACTGTGCAAGGAAATAGGAGGCTTGGAGGGCAGAGGAGAAGGCTTAGCATAAGTCTTGATTGCCTGTGAGCATCCAGGAGGATTGTACTGAGAGCTGGCTAGCCGTGAGAGCTAAGGCTTTGTGTAATCCTAATGTATTTCCACCTTCATCTGTGAGGATTGTACTGAGAGATGGCTAGCTATGTGAGAGCTAAGGCTTTGTATAAATCCTATGTATGATAATACAACGATGGGGTTTTAGGTAGGTGCTTTCCCCGGGTAAATTCTTTTGTGTTATGTGTGATTGATTCCTTCTTATCAGTTATACGTGTTCTTATTGATGTTGCTCATGGTTGATTAAGCTTTCGCCAAATTGTTTGTAGAAATAGATCAAGTGTTTTACTTTAGTACATTGCATTACCAGGTTGATCTACAGGTGGGAATTTTTACATGGTATCAGAGCTAGTTGATTTGTAGAAAAAGTTCTACATGGTATCAGAACTAGCTGATGTGTAGAAAAATTCTACAGTGGGAATTCTACAAAACTCGCTAGACTCAAGTTAAAGAACTAGTTTACTAAAAAAATGCAAAAGTAATATATATATATTATTATATATATATATATATATTATATATATATATATATAATTTGCCTCCACCTCAATCTTCCAAGGACATCAATGTTATTGGTTGGTGCTAATTTAGATTTAATTCCATTCACCCCAAGTCACTATCCTTAACTTTTATCTATTATGTATTGACTACCCATTCTATGGAGGGATTGAGTATCCTCCAAGACAAGATCTACATCAATTGTTTTGTTCAATAATTAGTTGCACCTCAATTGAAGGTTGCATATACAATAACACTTGATTATCATATAGAGGTTTTTTATTTGGGGCGGGGTGCGGAAGGGGTGGTTGGCATTGGGGCTCATTGTATAAAGGTATGGGAGGATCCAAGGTGGGCATCAAAGGTCATTTAATACCAACGATTAAGGTTTGGGAGGAGGGGGGATATGTGTTGGGGGTCATTGTATAACAAGGATTTAAGGCTTTTTTTTTTTTGTCGGGGGGTTGGGGGATGGGAAGGGAGGCAAGGCTTTTATTTTTCATGTATTTTTATCTTTTCCTTCCTTGGAATTCCCTTTCCCCCAATTTGTGCACTAGTCCCACATACTGGTTCAAAATGGATTTGATTGATTCATAGAGTTTGGTCACCCATTCGTTTGGGATTGATGGGGTGTGCATTGGTTTGGGTTGGCCAGATCTAGTTTGTTCTAGTGATTCCAATAACGTTGAGAAGAGAAATTGTTGAATTCCAATTACGAAATTGGAGACTATAATTTTGGAGATAAAATAAATTTATAGTGATGTAGAACCCCAAGTGTTTTCCTTAGAAATGGATACATAACTTGCTAGAAAACCAAAAGTGGTTAAGCTCAAAATCACGTCATGTTTTTCAAGTTTTTGTATTAATAAATAATGTTATAGTAATTAAAAAACATAATGTTAACTAGCTACCCCATACCATGTTGAATTACTAGTGAGAAAAAACGCGCTGGAAGCATTTTAGTGACTTGTTTCCCTACACATGGATTTGTCTGATAGTGAATGGTTTTGATAGTAACTTGTTATAAATATAGATCAACTATAATCTATTTAGTGTGTCTTTCTATTTGTGTATATATTAGTTCCATTTTCACAATTTCCAATGCAAAACCCAAAAACAAAAAATCTATTATAAAGATCAAGACAAACTGAAGATAACATAATCATGTGAACAAAATATTTCTTTTTGGAAATAGAATGTAGCATAGAGAAACAATCAACATCTCCACCACACCCCTAGTAGCCTTTCTCTCCATAATTGGATATGGCTTTAAAGAGTAATGATATCTCTACATATGAAAACTATGGTTGCCAAAAATATGGTAAACTTGATGCGTACATTCGAGTAAATATGAGTTGTGGAATTAAAACAACTCCAAGATGCAAAAGTGTTTTGAATTGGTATTAATAATATGCACTCCATATAGCAGGCTTGTTGTTGCTTGGATATTTGATTAGTTTTCATCAGATCCTCATTTGCAAATTTCTTGTAGCTGGTTTCCATATGTATGGAGGGGTGTTGAGAGTTCTTTTGTTGATGTGTGCATAATATTGAGAGTTTTATTGTTATATTATTATATTGTGACACGTATTAACTATATGCCCTCACACATACACATTTAATCCATTGGTGTGTGCACTGTTACACTTCCCATCCACCTAATAGCACCCATATATAAAGCCAGAGGTAAATTGCAAATTGCCCACCCAATTGTCCATCGGGAGTCTGGCATGAGCCCTTCTCAAAACATTTGATATGTTAATAAAAATGACTCTTGGATACTTGGTGTATTCATAGAACCTCATGTGGCCGAGGGCTGTATTAACCACACACACTTCAGAAATATCACACTGTCATATATGTGACTAAAAGTGATATATATATATATATATATGACCGAGTTTAACATGTATGCGACTCATGCACTCTGGAAATATCACACTGTCATATGTGACTCAAATTGTTATATGTCTGTGTTTTTATATATATTTCCGATTCAAATTTTATATTTGTTGATGTATATAATTGATTTGATTTAAATTGCACAATAATATGTATTGTTCGGGCGGGTCTCGCCGACACACTAATATATGTATGTACAACTAGTTGTGGATTATATTTAAGCCATGAAATTTAAAGTTGTGACTCCTGTATATATATTTTCCACGTTTGAAGAATTGTTATATATATATATATATATATATATAAACAACTAAGAGCCATGTGGTGCATTGGTGTTAGTGAGATCAATCATATTAATACCGATCCTCCTTCAAAGCTATATTATATTTGGATCTCGATCGATGAAGTATCTATATCTTTGAAGAGATCTCACTGAGCTAGCTTTGCGAAATACATTCATATCTATTTATGTAAAGGTTTAGATATATATATTGACATTTTTGTAACTTGGTATATTGATGACCATTGAGAAAATTGAGTTAAAACGTTAGTAATGCCTCCCATAACCGATGGAAATATGAGTGGTATGGTATGTAGTGTTACAAAGTGGTATTAGAGCCCAGGTTCAACACTTGGATTGAATGGGCCTTGAAAATAAAGATTCATAGATAAAATTTAAATATATTTATAACAAATACACCCATGACTATTCTGAATGAATACTTTGTTAGCCTGCTGATAGGTTATGTCATATTTGACTGACAATTACATGTGTATAACAACACAAAACAAGCAACACACATTCTATCAATGAAGTAAGAGATGAACAACAAGATGGTGCAATATAATATAGATAGAGACCTGTGTGAACAAGAGGAGGAGTCTATTGGAAAGAGGGTGAAGGAATATTCTCCTGACTTGATGGACACCCTAAGAAGTCTGAAGGATGAACTAAGAAGTTGCAAGGAAGATAAATAAAGGATCATTAGGGATAAGGAGAAACAAGTAGAGGTAAACACAATATTTTTGCAAAGCCCATCAAACTTACAAAGACAAACAATATGAGCCTGGTGCTAACTACCCGGGCAAACAAAAATCTAGGCAAATCCCCAATGAAATAGAGGCATGAAATTGGAGATGATGGAGCGGAAGACAATAAATAAAAAAGGCACAAGCAAGCTAGAAAATATATTGTAGGAGGAGCGACTCCACAGAACACCCCAGAGAGAAGAGCATACAACCCTGATCAATCATTAAGAATGGCAAATCAAAGAAGTTACCTACATGGAAGAATTGACAAGCTAAATATTAGAGGAATTTAAGAAATAAAATCCCCCCAATTTTGATGGAGAGAATAAGAAATCCAAAGAGACAAAAACCTTGTTACTATGGATGAAGAAGTATTTCGGAGTACATGACTACTCTAAAAACATGAATTCCAAGGTAGCAATATTAAACTTAGAAGGAAAGACGAATATATGGTGGGAATACTTAAGCAACATTAAAGCCATTTGAGAAAGGGAGTTGTCATGGGGTGAATTTGAAAAATATTTCCTGGAGAATTATATGTTAGTGAGGTGTTATGACACTAAGGTCAAAGAGTTCCATGAACTCAAGTTCGGTTAACTTACTCTAGATGAGTATACAAATAAATATTTAAAGTTACTGAGGTATGTACCTTATATTAAGGACAAAAATTAAAAAAATCAAATATAACTATTTGGGCAGCCTCAGTCATTTAGAGACCAAATTGAGTTCAATGAACTCAAAACATTGGAGGATACTATCCATAAATTCGGTTATTGCTAGGAATAATCCAAACAAAAGATTGAGAACTAGGTGGACTGGAAAAAGATAGATTAGAGCAACTTCAAAGGGAAATGATCAAAACCCTTTAGGCATAAGAAAATGGGAAAAGGGGGAAAATTCATCACTCATGCGAAAGGTGAATCCCAATGGACATATCTCGCTATTGACAAAGTTAATCCTCTCTACAGAGAGAGACAATCCCTCTAGCCCAATGAGTGGGTCTAGCAACTGAAGTGACAATCAACTAGACATCTTCCTAGGTTATAATTGAAAATAAGAATGAAGGAGATGGCCTACCTCATTCTGATGCTATTCCGATTTCCTTTGTTGAGGGCCTCAAACCACTTGTGTCATGGACTTGTTCCTGCTTCTCTCAAAGTTTAATGTACCTGCACAAGTGATCAAGAGACAACAAAGCATGCCAAAACCAATAGCAAATCCGATAACAACCTACTTAACTGATCAAGGAATGTCAAGCTAAATGATACATTAGCATATACATTTTGGGAAGATGAACCAACAGTTGTATATTATTAGGAAATAAAGGGAATGTTACAACCAAATCCTTGATGTTGAAAGGCTCTCCTTGAGTGGTAATCCAAGTCCAAGCCAAGAACTCTCTAAGCACTCCTTCTCCAAGTCAAATGAATAGCCTCTAGGCACAAGCTTAGCATAAGGGTGCAAATAGACATAGACCAACCATTTGGGAATGGGAGAGGATGAATTTATAGGCTGGGAAAGGGAGTTAGGACCTCTCCAAAGATAGGATTAGGCCTTCTTCTCAAGGAGGTAGCTCATAGGGATAAGACAAAGAGGCCAAGTTGAGAGGATTCGACCTCATCTATCCGAAACAACCTCCAGCTTGTTGCTTTGGAAGCTTCTAGATCACGAAGCTTCTCATCCTCTTTGGGAAAATTACCTTTTAGGGATCATCATGGGTATGCAAGGGAACAAAGAGATGCCATCGCTGGTCAAACACAATGCAACAGGCGACCATCACTATTTTAAGCCTCATAAGAGCGGTGATTCTGATTTTAGGGTTTTAAGAGCAATTTCTTTAGGGAAAGCTCAAGGCATTTTCCAATTAAAGTCTTAGGAGGGATTTGAGTTGTATACATGGATGAGTATTGTATATTGGTCATGTTTCGGGCACTTCGGGGTATGTCACAGGGAAGTGTAGGAGGCGTGACAAAATATTGTGTAATAGATGCCCCCAAAAGCATGAAGGTAGAACAAGGAGTGATGGCTAAGATGCTTTATGAGGTCTTGCAAGGACGAGGACACGCACTGTCAGGAGACCTGGAAATCAAGGACGCATATACATATACATATATGAGATCAGGACATGAATCTATGACATGGACACAACCATCTGGATGATGAAGACGATATGAAAAGATCCATGGTATGGGCAAAACCATCCAGATAACGAGGATCATCATAAATATAAAGTCCCACGATATGGTCACAACCATCCGTATAGTAGAAACATGTGTAAAATCATGAACAACATATACCTCCATGCAACGTGAGTCATATCAAACAAGACCTAGGGTCTTGCGCTCCATCCCGACTCGATCAAAGTGTGAATTCTAACATGTGAATGAAAGTGTTGAAGTCAAACATTCTAGAAAACTACCTAATTACCAGCCAATGATGTGGACCGTTAACAAGCACGAGAAAAACCATCAATAATGATAATGGCTCTCAAGGTACAACAATACAATCCGTGAATGCAATAATGAAGTTGAATTCGAACACTCGTGGAATCCCCTGATCGAAAGCCAATGATGAAGACCTGTGTCGGATGTAAAGAACTTTCCATTAAGGCATGCGAGCTTTAAGGTATTGAAAGGGAGTTTCTAAGTCATCTTCCTAGATAATGAGATGAAGTCGACATGAAGTGACCAATTGAAGGAGGGAAATGATGAATCCCCCATCATTGACACAAAATAAGGAATAAAGTGGAATAATTGTCAAGACTGTAACAATGACTCAAATAGTGTATATGTAAAAAGCTGCAGATTTGACTTCTCTTGAACACTGGCGACACGAATCTAGAGTGTGGCAGCATTTAGACTCAACATAGGACTAAGAGTCATAATGACGAGTCAAAAAATTCAGATGAGAGGAAAAAATGGATCACCCAAACCTGAAAGGACAAGTGACTGAGCGAGGATATCCCAAACCCGACACAAGAGCAAAAGAGTATCATGTTCAAGAGCGACATGCTACCTATACAAAGGATGTTTCATCTTCATTTTCCCACGCTATTTCTAGTGAGTACCTCTTTATTTTTACACAAGCTTGAAGAGGATACCATCTTCTTGTGGTATAGGTTCACCCTTCGGATGAATCCATCCTAGTAGGTTTTACGAGTCCTAGGAAGGAGAAATTCGTTCTCGTCATGGTGACAAGTCTTTTGTCATAAAATTTTAACGCAACCGACGTAAGAATAACTCAGTGTCCTTTTCATATTTAAAAAGTTTGAAAAAGAGACGAAAAAGAAAACTCCATCATGTCCCTTTTCATAATTTGTCTCTCGAATCTGAAAAGGTAGAAAACAATATTTGAGAGAACCTCCTAGCCATGTTCGACTAAGATGTTCCTTTTTTGTAAATAGTCAATCTTAGCCTGAAAAATGGGTAAATGTATACTGAGGTGACGTTGATTCATTTACCTTAACGAGTTCAAAACGACAAGTACTCGACAATATTTTCATTTATCGAGGTCAGAAAAGAGGTCAAAGACGACTCTGAGGGGGTTCCTTTTTCGTTTATTTAATGAGTCTTAAAAATAGATAAAATAAAACTCACAAGAATCAGTCAATAATGATCACTGTTCACTTGAAGGTACCTATAATTGCACAAAGAAACACACCCATCACTGATATCGAGAAAATATATTGAAATATTATGAAAATATTGACAAAATGACTTGCAAAACTTATAAATAACCAAAAGTAATTTTATTTTTTATTATTTTACCATAGTAAGCTCTAAAAGCGCATTTGTTCCCTAATTCTCTCGATTTTCAAGTGGCTGTTACGGGAGATCTAGAGTGCCATTTCGCGAACCGTCTGCAACAGGTAAGAGGCCCATTCCTACTCTTGCATTTTATCACCTTTTCATTATGGGTATGGTTAGTGGACTCGCGATGATCGTGCTCGAGCTCAAAGGCTCGCATGATGACATCACTCTATTTGTAAAAACAGGTGCGATGGCATCGAGGCAGAGTTTTTGGAAAGAAAACCCTCTTTTCAAGCAAAAATTTATGATTTTAATCCATGAAAAAAACATTTATTAGTGTTAAATGATGTTTTGAAGGAGATCATGGTTCTGGAGTGGAAAGAAAGAGGCCATGAGGCCGAAGACTACCAAGCAGATCAAAATCCTGAATGTATAAATGCTCTCAGGAATTGCGAACTGCTAAAGTTCTTCGGGACCACGTGGTTAAGGGCTCAGATGGAATTATTTCCCTATTTGATCAGTCTCTTGGATGTAGATCGAGAGACCTTCATCATAAAAGGCTAGGAACTAGAACTTGAGGAGATGGATATCTACTTCATCACAGGATTGTCCCGATGAGGGGAAGCGATCCAACTCTTTGGATCTCACCCAGGGGGTGAAAGTACGATAACTCTAGTCCAGAGGCATTGTCCAAGTGCTGAAATGACCAATG
The DNA here is from genome assembly GCA_000404065.3 of Pinus taeda. Lineage (NCBI taxonomy): Eukaryota > Viridiplantae > Streptophyta > Pinopsida > Pinales > Pinaceae > Pinus > Pinus taeda. Next base: position 111,630 of record APFE031446837.1, on the reverse strand, counting down.
GAGGGAAGGTGAAGATAGCAACAATCAACAATAACCTAGTTTTGAGAACAATCTTGTTCACTATGGCGTGTGTATCTGGCACACAAGCCTTGAATGAGGCTTCAAAATCCCAGTTCTGTTCGAAATAATACTGAGAGGGGGGGTGAATCAGTATTATCGAGTCAATTAATCCTTTTCAACAACCAAATTGTATACGCTACTTTAGTTAATTCAACCCACGTATATACGCAACTATTCAGAAGAAAAACTGCGTATACAGAGCAAAATTTTAATTTACTTAAACTTTCAGATGATGATTGTTAATCTGAGATGCAGCATCAAATAACCAGTAAGCAGAGACAATAAAATAGAGCAGAAAGACAATCACACACAAGAACACCAGATATAAGGTGGAAACCCAATGTGGGTGAAAACCACCTGCTGCAATTTGTCTTTATCTTTCTTTAATTAGAAACTTCTGTTTACAATGTACTGGTGCAGTCCTTTACCAGTACACAGGCTACAACCTGCAAAGAGCTACAACTATCTCTCGTTTTCCAGCTTCTCCTGGAAGGGAGCTACAACCCCCTTTAGCTCTTGTACTAGCCAAGATACTAGTACGTAGGTGCTGACCTACAGAAGGCTACAACTTTCTCTTTCTTCCAGGGACCACGTTTCGTCAATTTTCTGACTGGATCCATGAACATCAAACAATCATCAAGAATCAACCAATCTCCTTTTCACAAATTAGATCTGAATCAAGTAGATATTCTTCTTACATCTGTACCCAAAACACAGTACCAGAAACCATACACCAGAAAATAGAAACTAGAACTCAGCAGCAATAAACAGAAGCAATTAGATCACAACTTAAAGCATATACGCCATTTCAACAGCCCGCAACTTGCGTGCATACGCATCTGCGTATGGAACAACCTGCGTATACGCGTCTTTACCTCACCGAAACTGCGTGTATACATGCCTTCGCTTCACTGAACCTGCGTACAGATCTATAAAGGATAACACACTCTTCCAGATAGTCAATCACTAATTAACCGAGATTATCAGACTTATAGATCAAGCAAGCGCCACATCTAGCAGATCAAAATCATACAAAGATACTATCATTCAAGCTTAAAGATTATGACCCATGAATAGAACTTATCCTTCCTTTTGTGCCAAGGTTCCTCCTTCATTCAGGTCTAGATCTGCAACATAACCCAATTACCAATATACCAGCTCTAGCACTTTTCAGATTTTCAATAATAATCCAGATCACACTTTGCCACATGATATCCTTCCTCTTTTATAGTCTTAGGCCTTCCTCAGTACCATGGTCCAAAACCATAACATTTCAGTACCATGAACCCAAACTAGGGATCAACACGTCTGCCGAGACGCCTTGGTCCGAAACATAGGTTCAAATTCCAAGGACTAACTACCATGGACCAAAAATATGATCCCCAACATATACGCGCTTTTGTAATGTATAACCTGCGTGTATACGCGCCTTTGTCTAGATGAACCTGCGTATATGTCTTTTTCTTCTTTCTGAGTGCCTGAACTGAGATCTGTTACCAAAGAGAGTTGCCATCAAGGACAATACCTGTGCCATAGCTCCAAACCTGTGCCATAATGCCAACAAGTTCCAGTATGCTATTGCGTGTTTGACTCCCACCATATTTAATTTGTGTGGAGGCCTTTTGACAAATATGAAAAGACAACTGACCAAGGGAAAGCATGGACATCTGAAGAAATTCGGGTTTGGTTCAATCCTGGTGACCTTATTTTTAGAGCGAGTGCCCTTATTCTGGTATCAGTGGGCAAAGGTACCAGATCTTGGCCCCCAAGATTCGAGACTTGTGAGATGGAGTCAACTCATGCCTTGAGGAGGAACGGGTCAACATATGCATTACCCACCACAATTTTTTGCTTGGCTAGAACTCCAACTACTTATGGTAGACGACTATGCCTATGCTGGCATGGATTTCAGGCAGGATCTAGATCTACCTCTACCACCAAGAGAACAATGGACCGATGCAGGTAAAAACTTGTTTTTGGATTTTTCAAGTTTTATGATTTTTTCTAAAAGTGTAAACTGAGACTCAACTTGTGATAAATGTGCAGTTTTGGGACCAAAGAGGCCACCTGGCATGTCACCAATAACACGATGAGTTGTTCAACAAATAATGGGTGCAGACTATGAACAAGGGGAAGACCCCTTAGCTGAGATGGAGCGCAACCTGGAGGCGATAACTCGAGGAGTCCCAAAGTATGCCACTATTGAAAATGTTCCACTGTGTTGGTAGAGACACACAGTGGGAGTATCTACTAGACTGCATCGGCTATTAGGCCGACTGATTAGAGCAGTCTCGTGCTATCATGAGCACCATGCAGGCTGATGGCCTTTCTATCTGTTTTACACATTTTGTAGGCTTTGAAAGCCAAGGGTCTCAAAACACTCTATTTTTTGATATCTTGATGTAAACACTTTAACAGCCGCGATATATATATGTGTGTGTGTGTGTGTTATTTTCTACTTATGTGTCCTTAATATGATCAGTTTTATAAATGACGCAAATTCCTATCAAAAACAAAATTTGCTAATGCATCTGTTAAAGTATTTAAATTACGTGGAATATGTTGATATGTGATGAAATCAAAATTTATTTCCAGTAGTCTAACACGAATATATATACGCAATATTTGTGGATTTATTACCGAGTAATGATTGTTTAACTGTAACACAACGAGTTGTGAATCCAACTTGACAACTAAATCCCTAATACCAAGAGCAACTGCTTCTGGCAAGAGTTCAATGACTGCACTGTATTCAACAATGTTATTAATTGTTTGACCAAGGTAGATACCTTGTAAGTTAATCAAATTGCCATTAGGGTCATAGAGTACCCATGCTGCAGAAGATAGGTTTTGTGTGCTACGACAAGTACCATTAGCAAAACCAACGTAATGGCTTGACGACATCTGCAAACCAAGTGGAACACAGGGTAAGCAGAAAAACACATGTTTGCAAAGCAAATAAACACACCAAAAATAAGAAACGCACACTAATGAATTAACACACTAATGTACAAAAGTCATTACACGAATTTCACGCATAATACTTCTTCAGATACAACCCATTGCTGGGCTGTGACAATGAATTTACCTCATAATCACATAGCTCATAGGCACCTTTTTGTAAGACACACTTAACTATGTAGGGCCCATGCCACAATATTTCGAACTTTCCTGTTCCCAATTTATCGTTGGCTTGATCATAAAGAAGGACCAAGTCGCCTTCAACAAAAGAGCGGGGAGAAACAATTTGGTCAAAATGAGCTTTGATGCATTTCTTTTGAGCTTCGATGACCATCGCAACAATGCGACGAGTCTCATCAAGCCTCTCAAGATACAATAGTCGTTCCTCTTCAGGCGAGGTGTCTGAAAGAAGTTCAATAGCTAGTTTAAGTGAAGGGATCTTGCATTCGATTGGAAGAGTTGCTTCTAAGCCATATACTAATTGGAATGGAATGAATCCAGTGGCCATCTTAGCAGAGGTTCTATAAGCCCAGAGAGTTGAGAATGGCATTTTTTTGTGCTTCCCAATGGTATGTTGAAGCATAGTAATAAAAACTTTATTAACTGCCTCAACTTGGCCATTGGCTTGTGGATAATAAGGAGTTGAGCTATCATGACGAAGGCCCAACTAAGCAGTCAACTCTTCCATCATGTACTGACGAAAATGTGATCCATGGTCAGTTACAATGGCTTGAGGAACACCAAAACATGTTATGACATGGTTAAAAAGGAGCCGAGCAACAATAATACCATCAACATTGTATGTGGGCATCGCCTCAACCCATTAGTAAAATAGTCAATAGCGACGATTATATAACCATGCCCCCCGGCCGAGCGAGGGTTACATGTCATGAAATCAATGCCCCATTTAGCAAATGGGCCAATGCTAACTACTAGGTGTAAGGGTGCTGGTGGGGCCTGCTGCTTGTGGTTGAAAATATGGCATTCATGGCATTTTTGAACAACTTGAATACAATATTTGAAGATAGAAAGCCAAAAATAACTGACCCAGAGGATTTTTTGAGTGGTGGCATAGCCTGACATATGACCACCATAGGCACTAGAGTGGCAATCATTTAAGACCCACTCAACCTCTTCTAGGGTGAGACACCTGCAAAAAATAGATTCAACACCGACCTGATACAATGTATCACCAAGGATTCGATAGGGTTGTGTTGTAGCGGCTACAACCACCCTCCAAAATTTTGCCTTAGTTTCGTTTTGGAGCCTCCCTGCCAACCTTTCATAGCACCTTGTCTTGCTTCGTCAAGTACACAAGATTCAGTGTTTTTCTTGCACAAAGACAACTTGCTGATCAAAACTTGATGCATTCCCCTCACAGGCTGATCACCCGGACTTGGTTTAGCTGCAGGCTGAGTAACTCCCACAAGAAATTGCACAATTCTAGAGGGCAACCAAACTTCCCTCCAGAAATTGTGCAATTCTGTTTGGCAGCCTGCTGGGCTCCAGAATTGCGCAATCCTTCTAGTCAGGCTTCACCCAGAAAACTGCGCAATCCTTCCCAGTAGGCCTATTCAGCCCAGGAATTGCACAATCCTGGGCAGCATTCAATTGCTCTGCCCATAAATTGCATAAATCTCATGGGCATCCAGCCTGGCTCCCATCCAAAAATGCACATTTTCTCCCAGCAATTAAGTAGCCTCATGCATGAACAGTTGGGTTGACCAGTTCCACCCGGGACCAAGGAAGTTTGACTTGCATGCATGACTTGATTTTTCTCGGAATAGCAAAAGGCAACATGCAAAAAGCATCCCATGATTCAGGAATCTATTTTTAGCAGCTAGAGGTTACATGCAAAATAGTTTTAGAAACTTTCCACCAAGTGTTGCCTTTTCCTATATTTGTGGCATGCACATCATGAGCTTCAAACTTATTTATTCGATGCATCAGAGCTCATTCTTTCACATCGATCTTGGAGCTCTGACATCTCACATCACATCTACGACTCTTCATCACATCTGGCTCAACTATTCACATGTGAATGGTCTCAACTTGTCTTTTCAACATTTTTGTCACTTTTTGTCTTTTCACTTGTGTGAGTGCTGTTTGCTTTATTTCTTTGAACACTTGCTGCCATTTATATGCATACTAGCTTGTACTAGCATTGTTTCAGTTTTAGTTTCTATCTCACTGCTGTCGCATGCATGAAACTGTTTTGCATGAACGGTCACCGATTCAGCGACTCACTTCACTCACATGCATGTTGATATGTTCACGAAATATTTCATTCGATGTTTGCATGCACAACCAATCACTTCTACTTTCACTTAGTGTCACCATTCATTCTCTTTCAGATTTTCTTTCAGTTGCCCATCGGTAGGTCTGGGCAGCCTTAGCTCGGACTCTGCCTCACCAAACAACATTGTGCAATCCGGGGAAGGAAGGCTCTGTCTTCCTCTCCAAAAATGCACATTTCTGCCTAGGCACTGTCCTGCAAGATTGATTTGTGCATTTCTGAGGGACAGTGACTACTGGCACAGAGAATTGCGTAATGCAGTCCCTGAGCCTGTAGTCATTGCCAGTTGGAATTGCGTATTGTACAATCCCGACAGTCAACCGTAAACTTGGATTGATCATTCCTTAAATCTAGCAGCCAGTCTTGCCTCCCAGAAAGCCCAGACTACTTGTCACCCAACCTCCCAGAAGAAATTGCACAATATTTGATTGTCATTCCCCAGGTATGTGTTATGTCATTTCCCAAATTTGCTTTCATTTTCGCTGAAAAATTTCTTTCCATGCATCTCGCTTTGTCTCTAGATCTTTTAGGTGTTCATCTGCCTCTTAGTAGTACATGACCAATGGCCTCCAAGGGAGCAGGATCAAAGGATAGTGACGGAAGTGCAACTGGAGCAGTAGTTGAGCAGGTGTCCACATGTCTATTGATCTATGAAGACACCAAGTTGTTTCTAGACAAGGACATCAAGCTGAAATGGAAAGAGGTCAATGAAGCATTTGCAAGAACTTTTGGGGAAGACATTGAAGACTGTCAGGTGTATGTGAACATTCGCAAATCTGACTTGTACCGTATTGCATGCAGATACCCCGCGTTCCCATGCACGGACATGATACATTGGATCATCTCGTGCATTGATCCTGAGACGATGACTCTGAGAATTGTCAGTGGGACGAAGCATGACACCTTTTGGGCATAGTATTATGATGAGATGTATAAGATGTCGAAACTCGTGACTATCATGGAGACTCCTTTCATCTTACCTAGCAGTAGTGCCAACTCCAGAGTCATTCTGAAGAACTGGGTAAAGAAGCCAGCTATATTCAGGATGAGACCAAACCAGATCGATAAGACGAAGATACTGTAGAAAGGCGTATCAATACTTGGTCATATTTGCATGTCAACTATGTGGCCAAGAAAGCATGGAAACCTTCCCACAGAGTTGGGTGATCGCGCTAGACCAACTGGCCAGAGAGGGTAAACCATGTAACTGGTTCGACATGTTGGTTCATGAGCTGAAGGAACAAGTAACAAAGGCTTGACAGTCACCTGAAGGTATGCAAGCAGGGATCTACATGTCCGCCTACATCTTAGATGCAATCTGTGCTTGACAGGAGTTTCCGGGCTTGGAGTGGGCATGGTCACCAGTAGAGACTATTGTGAACACATATTGTAAGCTGTTGTCTAAATGCAGCTTTAGAGGAGTAATCAAATGGTTGTTCGATCATTTTGTCACCCCAGTTTACAAGATGATATTTGAACAGGATCCACCCTGCATGTCAAAGGAAGCAATGGAGTGTTACAGATCCACTTGGGAACATCAACCTTGACTTACAGATTAGTACTATTAGGGCCCACCAACCCTAATTCAGTTGTTACATGCCCTAAAGAAGTCAACCATTAGAATGCCTAGCTTCCCAAGACGTTATATGACTAAAATCATCCAAAAATTGTCTCTAAGAGGATCAGCGCAGGTAGATACACTACCAGGGTGCGCTAGGCGAATTTGAGCGAAATCTGCATTGGGGTTTGGAATATTCTTATCCATAGGATGCCTCTAGAAGTTTCCTAAAGCTATCCACTCCTTTAGGCTTGAAATTGGATGAGGGAGGGAGTTAAGGAACATCAATCCCTTTATCCCTTCCTCCATGGAACTAAATCCTAAGTTTGGGAGGGCATTCATTATCACCATTTATGGCATAACTTCCTCAATTCACCTATAAAAAGACCACTCATCTAGTGGATAGGGGCTGGAAATCATTGATTATAGGGAGAGCTGTTAGTATGAGACTTGAGTTGGTTTCAAGTATTGTAATGATGTCAAAATGTCTTGCTTGTTATGAGGAGAGGATGGGATTAAACTAGAGGAGTGATACTGAATCAAGAAAATTGGGTTGTAACTCTTCCTTTTACTAATAAAGTGTTCAAAGCTTTTTCCATATGTTTGTATTGTCCATTGATGCTTTCATATGTGTATTATGAATTTGATTCCATTCTATGTTTAATCAATAGATCATTATCATATGCTTTGATCAGTTTTTGTCTTCTATCTGTGTGCAGGTACTTTTCAAGCGAATTATGTATGGAAAGGAGCGACAGAATTAGTCAAGGGAGATAAGGAGTAAGCGAAAGCTATAGGTAGGCTTCTTTACTATCTTATTTAATCTATTGGTTGTAGAAAAGGTAGAGAATGCTTTGCACTGCTGTTCTAGACTTAGATACTAGTCTAGGGGTTTAAGCGTTTATTCGTAGACACTAAAACATCCCAAAACAAATTGGTGACTCTGCTGGGGAACGATCATCCATCTTAGTAGCTTATCAACCTCTTAAGACATTTCTACATACTGTACTTTTGGTCGTTGATTGAATTTCAGTCTGATTTCATAGAAAATTGAGTCAAAACTGTGTCAAATTGCCTTCAGAAATGGCTTAATGTCACCAACGTAGCCCAATTAAGGACACAGTGTGCTACAATGCACTTCCCGCATAGAGCCATTACACTGAAGCAAACTGTCTCTCACTGCTACCTGCGCTGATCCCTTAAGGGTTAGTTTCTCATCTAGGAACTGAAGGTTTTTTCCAATTTAGTCCTATTTGAATGATTTGTTGTATGTCAAAGATGTCTTGTCTCTGAAAATAGTTTTTCATCTCCTTACCTGGCCCTACTTAGACTAGGATTGTGTTGTGGCCACCAACAACCCCCCTTCTTATTTAGTGTTATTACTAATACTAAATAAGTGGGGACCCTTAGTAAAAAAATTAAAAAATGAATTAGTACTTCTATTTTCTTTTAAATAAAACTTACCATCATAAAATTAAGAAAATAACTTTGAAAAATCTAAAAAGCTTAAGTTTCATGATGAGGAAAGATAAAATCACTTCTTAAGAAATATCGCATCGCATGCCTTAAAACGCACTTACTCTGGAAAACCGCAGAAAATGCCGATATGCGATGGCGCATATCGCAAAATTGCACCTCGCAAGAAATACATTAACACGAAATGAGCACATACTATGATTATGCGATATTGCGACCATGCACTATTGCGATAGAGCGACAAAGCGATCTTACGAAAGAATAACAGAGTGATATTGCGATGCAGGGATCCACGATATTGCAAAGCAAATCGCAAAATCACTCCATCACAGATTTTTAGGGCTCATTATTCAAGAAATTTTTTTTCCATAAAACGAGACCTGGTTATGCGCTTTAATGCTAATTAATGAGTTAGTTTCCAGTTGTTAATGAAATATGGTTTTGTGTTTATCGAAGAGCCAGTTCACGTAAGGTGGTATACTTTTGCATGTCTTCGGCATTTAAAGCTTTCCCATCACTGCTCCTTATCATTACTCTCACCTCACTTGTAAACTGCAGGAACGAACAACAAAGAACTATACAAAGCAGTGTACAGGAAACTATGTGGAAGAAAGGCAAGGCTCCGATGTCTGAAGATAAAGAAATGGCGCCCTTGTACACAGACACTGCTTGCAATAGAGACGCGAGTATTTCCACTTGGGAAGGCATGTATAATCTACTTAAGGAAGACAAGCCCAAGGTAACGGAGTTTACGGCTACTGCAGGTTCATCGAGGTCTTCTGAAGCATCAGTTGCAGATTTAGCTTGTTCATTCCTGCACCAGATAGAAGCGAGACCCAAAATTCTCCCCTACATAGACATGATTAAATGGGTACTGGACAACGCTGACATTAAAAATAGACAGTTTAGGACTCAGGGTCAAGAGATCACGGAATCATTATTTTCACAACTTTACATCCGTTAAAAGAAAGCACGCAAGAGGCAAAAAAACATACCAAGGATGCTCGAATCGAGAAACAGAGGTTTTCGATGCGTGATTAGTGCTAATCACGCATCACCAGGCAAAACTTCTTGAAAAGGAAGCCTCTAATTGCTCAGTCTCCTAGAAGCTCAGAAATTTGTAGGAAAAAACAGTAAAAAGTAAAAAATGAAATTTAAATCCCAAAAAGCAATGGTAATTTTCATAAATATCTTCAAAATAAGTCTGTATATAGGTACAGCAGCTGCAAGCAGATTGGAGATAGAAGGGTCAAGAAAAGGCAGAATTAATTATAAGATTAACTAAGTTGAATTGGGATTCTTACTAGGCTTATTTAGCGAAACAACACAACCACTGTATGACTCTCAAAAGCATCATCAATTCTGCTGAAAAGATGGCACCAATTCTTGCTGATTCCATTTTCACAGGACAATTAAAGGCTGAAGTCGGCCAACTGACTCTTCTCAAGCAAATGCTGAATGCTTGCGATGTTAAGGAGCAAATACAGAAATAGTTAGATGTTAGATTTTAATTTTAGAAATAGTTTTGCTTTATCTTTGCCTTGAAAAAAGATAGTCATTTAAACCGTATCCTATATTTTTTGTAATAAGTTATTTTTAGATGTAGTTAGTAGTATTTAAACCCTTCTCATGCATTTAGAGAAGGGTCCAGAAATTTATCAAAAACTTGTCCTTAGAACATGCACTTTTGCACCCTCTGAGGAGGTTTTGATGAATGAATGGAATAAGATTTATTGATTTTTTGCATTTAATATCTGCTACTGATGTTGCACTTCTGTACTCTTAGCGGATGTTGGATTAAGAAGAGATAAATCATTATCGCTTGAAGCTCACGAGTAGAACTAGTTATAAATGGTACTTCTATCTCTTAACTGTTTCTATCTTTTGTGTTAAAGTGATATTCAATTTCAGTTGTTTATATATTAATGCGTGAATGCTTGAGCTATCATTTGGCACTTTTGTACGGTGATAGCTATTTATTTATGCTTAATGTATGAATAGCTTATTATGCGATATGTTTTTCACAACTATTTCATCTAACTTTTTATACGAAGTGGTTCATCTATATTGAATTCTTTTCTCATAACAGTTGAATGATCTTTATTACCGATTTTCATTTGAAATCATTTTAGATCACATAGCAGAAAGATTACACCCCAGGTTAGTGTAGATTTAGATGTTTCTGTTTTCTAAGAATACAATTACATGTCATTAAATTAGAATTAGAATTAGAGCATCTTAATTAGGAACTGTTAGACCAAAAATATCAATCAATCTCACACACACACATAAATTGGGAAACTGGTCCCATATCCCCAGTCGGACCCACCATACCAAACGGAAAAGGAGCTGCCAACCAAGGTCGGGACCGGGTGGGTATTCCCCTTGTTGTAGACCCGATTTTCGGGGCTTCAACATATTTAGCGCTAGAAGGAGGGCTTCCAACTATGAATGACAAGTAATTCTAAATCTAAATACCATTCTAAGAGTAAATCGCCCTCACCATCTCCCTCGACTTCTCCATTGCATTTAGAATCTTTAAATCCAGAGCCAGAAGTCGTAGGATCAACAGCTGCTGCCACAAACCCTGACATTTCAGAACAATCTACTATTGAACCTCCTGAAGTTGAATCTCTGATTCACAAACTTCAGCGATTTTCTATATCTCCTCCAAGATCTGATAAATCTCAAGGCAGCGTGACTTCGCAATATAACCCTGGTCATCCTCTAACCAGATTAAAAAGTGAAACGTTTGGTGTTCAGCCAACTAAGTTACCTCTACCCACAAGGAAGAGAGCAAGGAAATCACCTAAAGGGTCCGATAGCGAGACTCTTTCACCCTCATCATCCATTTCAACTTCTTCATCACGAAGTCAACCATGCACTCCACCACTTCAGTTCATTGTCCACCAGCCTACTAGTATTTCTACATCTCCTTCTCAGTCAGCTGAAGTCATGATATCCTCATCTTCTCAACCTTAGGGATCATCTTCTGCACTTCCCTCCGTTAGTGGATCAGCGATGGCCCAATCTCCATGGAACAACCCAGGGGTAGTCTTAATGCCTGCGCCCTTGAGTCAGCTACCACCCCATCCTGAAAAATGGCTGCCTAAGTTTAATCCTGAAGAAGGCATGCTAGTGGAAGAGCATATTAATAACTTTATGCTATCCATAAATCTTAATGGAGTTACTAACGAAGATGCTGTCGTTCGACTTTTTCCTTATACTCTTCAGGGAACAGCCGGATCATGGTATTTTTCATTACCATCTGGATCTATCACTAGTTGGGATATCTTCCAAGAACAATTCCTCATTAAATTTGGTGATGATAGGTCTACAGCGACGTTAATCAGTGACCTGTCAAACCTTAGGGCCGAGTCAAAAGAACCTATCAAAGATTTCAATTCACGTTTCAATAAACTGTTAAACAAAATTCCTACTGCTTCCAAGCCCAACGAAGAAGTGCAAAGTGAATGGTACATCACTACTTTACCATCAAACATAGCAATCTTCGTGGACAGGGCTAACAAGACAACTTTAGCCGAGAATATGAGAGAAGCAATAGCTGTAGAGAAGCATATTATAGCCCTTGAAAAGAAAACCGCGACGAAAGAACGGAAATCCAAGAAGGTTACTTTCAAAGAAGATCCCAAGAGAAAACAATCGAAAGATCCATTCGATTTAGAAGGATTGCAAAATTTTTTGAAGACCATGTCTGACGAGATGGTTGATATTAAGAAACAAGTGGCAGAAACTTCTTCAAAAACGCCGTATAGACCTTTTAAAATAAACCCTTCAACTAATTCAAAGCCCCCCAATGATATTACGAGCGCTGAATCCAAAGAATAAGAAGAGGGAATCGCTACTGAAGAGAAAACCGATGAAGAAGAAGTTGTAGAGTTACAAGGAATGTGGGATTTCATCCTCCCACAAGAAGAAGATCAATAAGCATCCGTGGTTAGTACACGAAGAAGAAATCAGCTTGATCCTCCTCAAACTACCCCTAAGCCAAAGAGCGCAAGCTCGGCGACGAAGGATAAAGTCGCAACCAAGAAAACGACACCCAAAGTGACTCAAACCAGCCCAGTCCAAATAGATTCATCTACTCCATCTAAAACGCTGATCGTTTCGGATGAAATGGAGTACAATATTATAGAAGATATGAAAAAGACTAGGGCCAACATCACTCTTTATGAATTGAGCAAGTTGAAACACCAACAAAAGATACTTTTGAAAGAATTACATGCTGTCCCAGTTGCACCTTTTCCTGCCGCTGTAATTTCTCAAGCTTCCCATGATATGGGAAGACCTCTGACTAATGTGATTAACAAAGTTGATCCAAATGACATAGCGTTAATTGGAGGAAGATCGAGATCTCATACTCCCCCTTTTCTTCTTACTTATGAAATTTTTAATAAAAATGTGCATAATTGCTTAGTGGATTCGGGAGCTTCATCGAATATTTTACCAAAATCAATATGTACAAAATTGAATGTTCAACCGCAAAAATCTGCTGTGCGCATAGTCTAGCTAGATCGATCGCAAGTCGAAGTGATTGGCGAATTAAATCAGGTTACCATAAGGCTGTCATCCAACCCAAAGGTATGTCAAGTTATCGACATTTTAGTTGCTGATATTCCAGAATTTTATGGCTTAATTCTTAGCAGAGATTGGTCAGAAAAACTTCATGTATATTTCGCAACTGACTAGTCGCACATGTGGCTCCCTTACAATGGTAAACCTAATCAAATAAAATTAGAACGAGAAAGACATCAGAGATACATAGTAACAGAGCTAGAGGGGGAGAATGAACCAGTAGCATATAACAATAGTATTATTGGCAATTACTCAATAGATTCTTTCCTAGGGAATTTTAATGCTCATACGTCACCTTATTTAGAACATTCTGTTTTATCCCAAATCGAAATTTTTTCTCAAACAGATAGTTCTAAATCTATTAATTTTTTAGATAGTCCTGTAAATAAATCTTTATTTTGGAAATTATTTTTTGATGGTTATAAATCTAACGAAGGAGCAGGAGCAGGATGCGTACTAGTTAGTCCAGAAGGAGATAAAACTATGTTAACTTGCCAACTCGAATTTGATTGCACCAACAATACCGCAGAATATGAGGCTTTAGTCCAAGGGTTGTACAAAGTAATCGGACTAGACGTCAAATACCTTCAAGTTTTCAGAGATTCTGAAATTGTAATCAGACAGGTACGTAATACTATACATTGGTTATCAGGTCATTTAAAACATTATCATTCTTTAGTTCAAGATCTGACTGAACACTTTATAGCATTTAATATTTCACCAATTCCCAGACTCCAGAATGCAAGTGCAGTCCTTTTAGCTAACGTAGCTTCCAAACTTATCCCTTCAGAAGATTTTAGCCCTGATAGATTCTCAATATAATTAATCTTTAGACCTTCTCTTACAAATTGGATAATTTTCAACAACGATCCTGACATCGTGATTTTTCTCACATCTGAAGGACCCTACACCAATCAAATAATTGACGAAGACCAACATGACTGACAATTGCAACAAGACAACACTAACAATGCTATACCTAAGTCGGTAGTCAAGTTAGAAGACCTTTATGATTTGAAAGATCGGTTTAAAAGATCTACCAATTCAAAACTCCAAAGTTCAACTTTGAACTACGAATTAATAAATCTAGGAACTGATACCAAACCACAGAACATCAAACTATGCCTTGGCCTAGCACTTGAAGAAAAATTAGCATATATTCGTCTTTTAAGACAATACAAAAATGTTTTTGCTTGGAACTATGATGAGCTTAAAACGTATGACACTTCCATCATCCAACATACTATTCCAATGATAGACGATGAAAAACCGGTCCAACAGAAGTTGAGAAAATTCCATCCCAATCTAGAAAACCAGATCAAATCTGAACTCAACAAGCTATTGAAAGCCAAAATAATCTTTCCTGTTCAACATTCTAAATGGGTCTCAAATATGGTTCCTGTTAGAAAGAAAAACAGAGATATTAGAATCTGCATTGACTTTCGAAATCTTAATAAAGCCTGGCAAAAGGATAATTTTCCTTTGCCTCCTATGGAAAAAATATTGCAGGCAGTCGCTGGGTCAGAATTAATGTCCCTTTTGGAAGGATTCTCAGGATACAATCAAGTGTTGGTACATCCTGATGATCAATTAAAAACCACATTCAGAACCAAATGGGGCACCTACGCATATCAAAAAATGCCTTTTGCACTGATCAATGCTGGTGCCACATTTTAGAGAGCCATGGACATCACATTCAAAGGTTTAATTAATAAATCTATGGTAATCTATTTGGATGATATAACTATCTATTCCAAGAAACGAAGCAACCATCTTAGAGATTTAAAAAAAATCTTCCAACGTTGTCTGAAGTATGGAATTTCACTTAACCTGAAAAAGTCATTTTTCGCATTAAGTGAAGGAAAACTTCTAGGATTCATAGTGTCAAAATCTGGAATTCACATTGATCCTGACAGAATCAAGGAGATTTTCGAAATATCCCTACCTCACAACAAAAAAGCCATGCAATCTTTCCTTGGTCAGATAAACTTTGTAAAGAGATTTGTTCCAGATTTTTCAAGAATTGTGTCTCCTTTACAAGCAATGATAAAAAAGAACTCAAAATTCAAATGGGGCCAAGACGAATATGAGGCATTCAATCTGATCAAGCAAGAAATTGTGAATGCTCCATATTTAGCAACTCCAAATTTTTCAGAGCCTTTTATTTTATATACATTTGCATCTGACAGATCATACACGACGATATTTACTCAAGCAAATCAAGATAAGGCAGAAGCCCCGATTGCTTTCTTCAGTTCAAATTTACAGGGGGCTGAATTAAATTATTCAGATGTGGAGAAACAAGCTTATGCTGTTTTCAAAGCTATCAAATATTTCAGACCATTTCTACTTGAAACCCATACAAAAATCATTGTACTGTTTCCAGCGGTAAGAAATATTTTAGTACAAAAATAAGTGGGTGAGAAAAGAGCCAATTGGGTTACTGCCTTATAGGAATATGATGTAGAAATCAAACTAACAAGTATTGTAAAAGGTCAAGGCTTTTGCAAAATGCTGGCTGGAGCATCGCTTATATATGAAATTCCATCTGTAGACATACGAATGTATGAGGTAAGCCTAAATGATAATGAGTCATTATATGACGATATCATTTATTATCTAAAGAATGGATATGCTCCTTCACACCTCGATCATACCAAGAAAAGAGCTCTAAGCTTGAAAGCCAAACAATATCAACTCCTGAACGATGTTCTTTTTAGAATAAATTATGATTCTATTCTCCTTAGATGTCTTGAGGAATCTGAAGCTAAAAAAGTTTTGTAGGAACTCCACGATGGGCCAGCAGGCAGACACTATGCTGGAGATGCTACTGCACACAAAATCTTATGCACAGGCTATTACTGGCCCACATTATTCAAAGGCTCGCACAATTACGTGAGGAAGTGTCAAGTCTACCAAACTGCTGCTGGGAGACAAAAGAAACCATCCTTGCCACTACAGCCAGTCAACATTGAACAACCTTTTGATCAATGGGGATTGGACATAATAGGTGAAATCGTTCCTCACTCTTCTAAATAGCATAGATCTATCCTTACAACAACAAATTACTTTACTAAATGGGTAGAAGCAGTTCCTCTCAAGACGACTAATTATGAACATATCATTGAGTTCATAGATCAATTTATAATCACCAGGTTTGGGTTTCCTTCTGCTTTAATGTTTGGTAATGCATCATACTTTTTTGGAAATGCAATGATAGAATTTGCACTTAAAAGAGGTTTCAAACTTAAATATTTTGCCAATTACTACCCACAGGGGAATGGGTTAGCTGAATCTACAAATAAAAACCTAATCAGAATTATCAAACAAACAGTTGACCAAAATCATAAAAATTGGCATAAGTTTTTAATATATGCTTTATGGGCAGATCGAATAACGCAAAAAACCTCCATCCGCACTTCTCCGTTCAATTTAGTTTATGGAAAAGAAGTGGTTCTTCCGACTCATTTAGCAATTCCTTCTCTGTCTTTAGTTCAATATATTGATGAAGTACCAACTTCCTCCTTACAGCTAAGGCAAATGGAAATAATTAAGTTAGAAGAACAACAAGAACAGGCCAAAACAACTCATGCTCATCACCAAGCATTAGTGAAATCCTCTTTTGATTCAAACATGATGACCAAAAAAGATTTTCAGATGGGAGATCTAGTTTTAAAATGGGACAAGGCCCATGAGGAAAAGGGGAAACATACAAAATTTCAACAAATGTGGCTTGGCCCTTTCCAAATCATAGAAGTCATAGTTCTGTCCACTTTTATGTTACAGGATTTAACAGGAAAAAGAGATTCTTTACCTGTTAATGGACAGATCCTTAAGAAATATTTTCCTTAGAAGATTATTCTTCTATTGTGTAAATTAGTTTTTATTTTCATAATAAAACCAGTTGTGAATGGTTACATTAGGGATTTACGAAAAAGACACCAATTCTCTTTTAGATTTTGATTTTTCGCTTTTATAAATAGCAAATCTTTTAGAAAATTGATCTTTATTATTGAAAGATACAGTTAAAGGCTCTAGCGTAGAAATGATACTAGTTTCAACTTCGTAAAATTTGATGAAAACAATCTTTAGTGAGAAATTGTTTTATACTAGTGCAATGAAAGGTATCAATAAGAAAACAAAGATTCTCTATAGAGCAGCTCTATCCAAAAAACTCTACTATTGTTGTCCAGAGCTATCTTAAGGAAAAAATGACTTCCTCCCTAAGGAAATTACAACTTTCAGAGAAACAATCCTAGGATACACTTTATCTTAAAGAGTGAGAGGTCTCATCACGAGCCGACTTATCATAATCACAGATATTATAACTTGCTGACTTTTCCAATACTGCATACCACAACAGGGCAATGACTCAAGATTGTTGCAATCAAAAGGCAATGTGTCTCATCATGAGCCAGCTTGTTCAGCAAAGTTATAAATCAAGTGAATGACTGTGTCACAAACTTGGCTATCAAACCAAGACATTGTTCTTTAAGGGTAAAAAAGAAAATGAAAGAAATAAGTGTACATATGGATTCCTCTTTGAAAATTGTATGTTTAATATCATTGCTGGGTAATAGGTAACCCTGTCGAGGCTATGAACGCCTGCTGGTAGCAGAGGCTCTACCTACGACAAATGAGCATATTTAAAACTGATTTACAGAGAAGACTTTGTTTTATATTTATAAACCAAGTAATGACTGATGTAGATACAAGGACTAGCTTGAGGGAGCAAATAATGAAAGTTGAAAATAGAAGAAACAAAATATCATTGACAGGTTAAAGCATAATGTACTTTATCTTTCTATAATAAAGTTTAACTTTCTGGAAAATTTTCTGTTTTGGAAGTTTTTAGAAAATTCAAAAGAAAGACAGAGATAACTGGTTCTTCCAAGTGAATCACCAATTGTTGTGGCCACCAACAACCCCCCTTCTTATTTAGTGTTATTACTAATACTAAATAAGTGGGGACCCTTAGTCAAAAAATTTAAAAAATGAATTAGTACTTCTATTTTCTTTTAAATAAAACTTACCATCATAAACTTAAGAAAATAACCTTGAAAAATATAAAAAGCTTAAGTTTCATGATGAGGAAAGATAAAATCACTCCTTAAGAAATATCGCATCGCATGCCTTAAAACACACTTACGTTGGAAAACCGCAGAAAACGCTGATATGCGATGGCGCATATCGCAAAATCGCACCTCGCAAGAAATACATTAACACGAAATGGGCACATACTACGATTATGCGATATTGCGATAGAGTGGCAAAGCGACCTTACGAAAGAATAACAGAGTGATATTGCGATAATGCGATGCAGCGATCTGCGATATTGCAAAGAAAATCGCAAAATCACTCCATCGCAGGTTTTTAGGGCTCATTATTCAAGAAAAACTTTTTCCATAAAACGAGACTTGGTTATGCGCTTTAATGCTAATTAATGAGTTAGTTGCTAGTTGTTAATGAAATATGGTTTTGTGTTTATCGAAGAGCCAGTTCACGTAAGGTGGTATACTTTTGCATGTCTTTGGCATTTAAAGCTTTCCCGTCACTGTTCCTTATCATTACTCTCACCTCACTTGTAAACTGCAGGAACGAACAACAAAGAACTATACAAAGCAGTATACAGGAAACTATGGGGAAGAAAGGCAAGGCTCCGATGTCTGAAGATAAAGAAATGGTGCCCTTGTACACATACACCGCTTACAATAGAGACGCGGGTATTTCCACTTGGGAAGGCATGTATAATCTACTTGAGGAAGAGAATCCCAAGGTAACAGAGTTTACGGCTACTGCAGGTTCATCGAGGTCTTCTGAAGCATCAGTTGCATATTTATCTTGTTCATTCCTGCACCAGATAGCAGCGAGACCCAAATTCTCCCCTACACGGACATGATTAAATGGGTACTGGATAGCGCTGACATTAAAAATAGACAGTTTAGGACTCAGGTCAAGAGCTCACGGAATCATTATTTTCACAAAATTTCAACTTTACATCCGCTAAAAGAAAGCACACAAGAGGCAAAAAAACGTACCAAGGATGCCCGAATCGTGAAACGGAGGCAGTTTCTGATGCGTGATTAGCGCTAATTGCGCATCGCCAGGCAAAAATTCTTGAAAAGGAAGCCTCTAATTGCTCAGTCTCCTGGAAGCTCAAAAATTTATAGGAAAAAACAGTAAAAAGTAAAAAATGAAATTTAAATCCCAAAAAACAATGGTAATTTCCATAAATATCTTCAAAATAAGTCTGTATATAGGTACAACAGCTGCAAGCGGACTGGAGACAGAAGGCTCAAGAAAAGGCAGAATTAATTAGAAGATTAACTAAGTTGAATTGGGATTCTTACTGGGCTTATTTAGTGAAACTACACAGCCAGTGTATGACTCTCAAAAGCATCATCAATTCTGCCAAAAAAATGGCACCAATTCTTGCTGATTCCGTTTTCACAGGAAAATTAAAGGCTGAAGTCGGCCAACTGACTCTTCTCAAGTAAACGTTGAATGCTTGCGATGTTAAGGAGCAAATACAGAAATAGTTAGACGTTAGATTTAATTTTAGAAATAGTTTTGCTTTATCTTTGCCTAGAAAAAGGACGGTCATTTAAACCGTATCCTATATTTTTTGTAATAAGTTATTTTTAGATGTAGTTAGTAGTATTTAAACCCTTCTCATGCATTTAGAGAAGGGTCCAGAAATTTTATCAAAACTTGTCCTCAGAACATGCACTTTTGCACCCTCCGAGGAGGTTTTGATGAATGAATGGAACATCATTTATTGATTTTTTGCATTTAATATCTGCTACTGATGTTGCACTTCTATACGCTTAGCGGATGTTGGATTAATAAGAGATAAATCGTTATCGCTTGAAGCTCATGAGTAGAACTAGTTATAAATGGTACTTCTATCTCTTAACTGTTTCTATCTTTTGTGTTCAAGTGATATTCAATTTCAGTTGTTTATATATTAATGCGTGAATGCCTGAGTTATCATTTGGCACTTTTGTACGGTGATAGCTATTTATTTATGCTTAATGTAGTTTTTCACAACTGTTTCATCTAACTTTTTATACGAAGTGGTTCATCTATATTGAATTATTTTCTCATAACAGTTGAATGATCTTTATTACCGATTGTTATTTGAAATCATTTTAGATTGCATAACAGAAAGATTACACCCCGGGTTAGTGTAGATTTAGATGTTTCTGTTTTCTAAGAATACAATTGCATGTCATTAAATTAGAATTAGAATTAGAGTATCTTAATTAGGAACTGTTAGACCAAAAATATCAATCAATCTCACACACACACATAAATTGGGAAACTGGTCCCATATCCCCAGTCGGACCCACCATACCAAACGGAAAAGGAGCTGCCAACCAAGGTCTGGACCGGGTGGGTATCCCCCTTGTTGTAGACCCGATTTTCGGGGCTTCAATAGATTGATAAATGTTTCTTATGTATTTACTTTGTCATTTTCAATCTATAGTTGAAAGTTAGTTTTTGGTTGATTGATCTTTGTCGAAAGAAAGTGTCGTAAAATTGTCTTTTCCTTTGAAAAGTCCTCATTCATGAAAGATCGATTGATTGATGTATGCATATGATTAATCTTTTTGTTGAAAGTGTCATAATTCCTCATTTCTTTGAAAATGAAAGTGTCATAAAGTCTTCCTTTCTTTGAAAAGAAATTGTCACAAAATCATCATTTTTATGAAAAGAGTATATTGATCGATTGTGCATTAGTTTTCCTTTTTGTTCATTCACGTTAAGGGAAATCGAAAAGAAATACATGCATGTTGCATTGAAAAAGTTTGTGTGTGCTGATAGGAATAGCGTAGGGAATTTTCATTTAGATTGTGCTCTTTGCTCTTTGATCAAAAGAAATCTGATTGCTCTATCCCTATGTAGCTAGGATTTTCATCGTTAAATTGAATGGAAAGAATGCTTATCATGATAGTTGCATTCCTAGGAATTTAATAATACATCACATGGTGAAATTGAAAGGCAAATTCCTAAGCAAGATCAACTTAAAATAAACATCAATTTACCTAATGGAGCATTGTCATTAACGAGAACATTTAGTGGTTCTAGGCTAGAGATGTGTTCCGACGTCGTAAATAAAAGTAGCTGCCACTAACTTGTCTGCAATACGTCTCGACTGTGATATCTCATTCTACGTATGTGAGTATATTGTAGCTCATCCACGTACCTTTGGGTATATAGGGCAGTGTTGCAGTACTTAAAGTATATGGGAATTCTCTCATTGTGCGGTTTTGCATTAGACATTGCTTATACGGACTGGGCCTCCACGTACCTTCTGATATATATGGGAGGAAAACTCTAGGTTTCTATCCATCCTTAAGTAACTGAGTCGTCCACCTTGTAAACTATGACACACCGAACACAACATTCGGGGAGATTTCCTGCCCATACTTCTTGGTTCGCTAGGAGGTATTCTGCAGTTCACAGTTGCTTGGTAAACTTTTTGCCTGGTATACCCCTTTTGTTTATTTCTTTTTTGATAATAAAATTAATCAACAATCGTGGAGGAACATCAACGCATACCCCGTCGTTCGCGGAGAACAACGAGAAAACTGCCTTTGCCTCCTGAAGAGACACTAATTCGGGCAAAGTATCTCACTTAACTGAGTCTAGTACATCAAGAACTCCTAGTTCTTCATCTGAGTTACCTGAATCATCTATTTTGGTAAGTACAAAGACTCCAGTTACTCCAAATGTTTCTGGTACATCAGTTCTTGAAGAAGAAGTTTCGCAATTACCTGAGGACATTAGCACTGATCCTAGTGAAACGATAACCGTTGTTCAACCACAAGTTTATCCTCAACTTGAAATTGCTCGACAAGAAAGTACATTTGAACTTGAATCAGATCAACCAGAAGTTAATCCTGAATCTATCCCCATTCAAACAGAAGTTACATCTGAACCTGAAGTTGTTCAGGAACCTCTTATTGAAACTGTTGTTCATTTACCTGAAAATCTGGACTTCGAATTTGAATATTCAGAAGTTGTTACTTTACCAGAAGATGATCAACCGGCTACCCCTCAGACATCAGTAACTATTGAAACTTCAACTTCATCAACACCATAAATCTTTTACGGACCTGACGGTGAAGTTATTCCACCAGGTTTAATTGCCATAGAGGAGGAATTGGAAGAAGATTCCACACCTGGAACCCCGTTTCACTTTGGAACTGGGTTTTATCTTTACCCTAATACTCATGATTTTTTCGCTTCATTTGATCCTACTTCTTTTCAAGTACTCGTCGAATATTTAGGACAATTTTTGGGTCAGTTAAATATGGCTGAAAAACCATCAACATCTTAGACTGTATCATCTGATGTAGCTGCAGCAGAATATTTTGTTGTAACCTCTTAGATGTTTTCTACCACACCTGAGTCACACCTGTATGGTGAATCGTCCGTCCTGGTTGGTTACCAATCATTGTCTGGAACCCACTCATGGGTTGCTTCTACACCATGGTCATCACCCATGTCCTCAACCAGAATTTTACCTGGTTCTTTTCTAATGGGAACTCAACAGTTTGATCCTACATATCAGTATCAAGCTGGGAAATCTGGTCAACAAAGACCTATGTATCCATTAAATACCGTATTGCCACCATATTGAGAGCCATATGCTTATTCACCATATCCTCCTTATTCCGGGGTACTACCATATGTTAACATCCCACAGTATTTAGGTCAATCTGGAATTAGAGTTTGTCAATGGCAACCAACAATGCTAGTTCATCCAAGGCCTGTGTATCCAACACAATGAATGCAAACTGTGTCAGCTATTCCTACTACACCTGTTGTTACTACTGTACCAGAGTCACAAGTTCAAATTATTATATCTCAACCTGTACAAACTGATCCTTCTACCTTGCAATCACAAGTTTCAAGTCAAGAAGTTCAAGTTCCTCAAGTTGTTGTACAATAACCACTTGTTTCTGAAGTTTAGCAACAACATCTGGTTAGTGTACCCTTATCTGGACTGACCCAGGCTTACACCAGTATAGTTTATTCACAACCTGGCCAACCTTTCATTGTTGGACAACAACAACCGTTAAATCAACAACAGTTGTACCAACAACAACAATAGTTGATTCAGCAACCGTGGCAACCTCAATTTCAACAACCCCAATTCCAACAATTCCAACCCTAGTTTGGACTTGTTCCACAGTCTCAACCTAGTTTTGTTCAATCTCAAGCTTACCAAGGTCCTGGTCAATAAGGCTTTGTAGGTTATGGACAACCACACATTCAACCTGGTTATCAATAACCACCTTATACTGGTTTTGTTCAAAAACCATACCAATGTTACCAAATGCAGATGCCCTATGTCGGTATGCAAAGACCTATTCCCCAGGAAATTCCATCATATCCTAGGTATGCTCAACCTGACTTGAATCGATAGTTTCCGTTTGTAGCAACTCTAGAATTACCAGATTTAAATTGGCTCACTAATGATCCCATCTTATATGCACCTTGGTGGCCGGTAATTCCGCATAAGTTACCATTTGACATTCCGAATTTTAACGGAAATCCTAGAGAAGACCCATTAAATCATGTTATGACCTTTCATTTGTGGTGTTCATCAAACTCCTTAAATGACGATTCGGTCAGACTTCATCTTTTCCAAAGAACACTTACTGGTCCAGCTCCTAAATGGTACATTGAATTACCACGAGCTTCTTTCGATAATTTCACCACTTTCGCCACTACTTTTCTGACCCACGTCCACTTACCTATTAGATACGAGACTGGAACGGAACTCCTAACCAACTTTAAATGGACTACTACTACCCATATATCAGCTCATATTCATGAGTGGCGTTGTCGTCGAATGGTTAAGACATATGTTCCCGATCATCTTTTAACTGAGTGGTTCATAAAATCCTTGTTCCCATCAATCACCGAGGATGTGGCAAAAGGTGGAGTTGTCATAGAAGAGAAAGTCATTGCTCATGACCAATACTTGTATTTGATTTACACACAATCTGATTCGCTTTACGATAAAATTCCCAATGTACCTCGACTAGCTTTCACTGTTCCACCTCTTCCACAATCGAGTAAGGACTCTCATGCTGGCGACAGTGTGATCGGTTCTTCAAGCACACAGTGAGCAGGAAGACCATATGGTAAAATTCTTGCTGTTTCCAATCAAACTATCAATGCATCAGAAAATATTCTTGCCTCCAGGATTAATGTTGTGTTATCTGACAAAGGCAAAAATCCAAAGCAACCAGCGAGCAAGAAAAAGGGGAAAAACAAAAGGAAACAAGAAAATTCCCCTCCAGAGAAATCATCTGATTCCTCTTCTTTGGCAAGGAAACATCGTTATCCATGTCTAATATGTAATGACGAGCATTTTACAAGAGATTGTCCACATCGATCTGAGGTCTCTAAACTTTTAAAGACTTCAAACACATCGACAATGTTGACAGATCCATTTCCAACCACGGAAAAACATTTGGTTGCAACAAACCATGCTTCCACATCCCAAGTACTCATGTTATCCATCACAAAGCCACAAAATGAAGTTTTGGTGTCAACAAGAAACAAAGATTATGGAAATCCGTCGTTGTCGAATAATCAGGCCACTGATCAACCTAATCCTTCGACTTCAACTTCATCTGAAGTTGTTCCACCCATTGTACTTGAATTGACAATAAAACCAACAAAAGGAGTTGTGCACAAATCGACATTCAACCCTTGGGCTCGAGCAGCTCAAAATTATAACATAGTGGAGGATCTTGTGCAATCGCCTTCTACAATGTCGACACTCGAGGTGTTGCAAAACTGTCCCTCCCAAAAACAGGCTTTACTGTCAGCAATAGGATGCGGGATATTCACCACAGTTACCGGTGCAATTAGCTTTCCTAATCCAAGTAAAAGCTGTCAATAAGAATGTTCATCGAACTATTATTGATGAGGGGGCATCTACTTGCATCATGTCCATGAGTTGCTGGAAAACACTTGGTTCATCACCGTTGTCACGATCACCAACCACATTGAAAGATTTTGATGGAAGAACATATACTCCATGTGGGATTTTGAGTAACCTGCAAATCGAACTTGGGAGCAAAACAGTTACTCTTGAAGTTGAGGTAGTTGACGGACCCCTTGATTACAACATTTTTCTGGGAAGGCCTTGGGTATATGCTGTGGCTGCTGTGGTTTCCACGTACTTTCGTACTATTGCATTTCCTTTTAAGGGTGGAATCACAGTCATTGATCGACTAGCCTTCTTTGCCAATAGTTCACAGGCTATGGGAAGAATTCCATTGGTACATGGACCCCCGGTGTTACTTCAAAGTGTTGGAGTAGCTCTCTTTAAAGATCCTTCCCTAATGGGCATTTTTACCCTCCCGTCACCATTTGATTTCGCGGAAGTGGCAAGGGTAGAGAATTGAAACATGATTTCCTCCACCTCATCTGATTTAAGGAGGATTTCCAACCAAGTGGAAGATGATAGTAATATGGAGATGTTGCCGTTAAGCCCCATGGAATCATCATAGCAATCAATCTTTCGGGCTTATGCGGCAAACCCAAATCCACACTCAACATTTGTATGGGTAGATAGGTCATTAGAATATGGTAACTCTTTGGATCCTTTTTCACGTATACATTCTACAGATGAAGGAATAATCCAATCAATGATGATAGGAGAGGAACCATGGGAAGATTATCATCATCGTTCCCATCTTCCAGATGACATCGAAGATTTTTCAAATGAACTAAACCACCCATCAATCGTTGAATTCCTATCAAATTCTGTTAAAATAGATACTATAGATTCTGAGCGTAATTTGTCAAACATAGAAGAAATTATTTCTATAAACATTTCGACCAAGCCTAAAATTGTAGAAAACATTCATGTTGGCAAATATTGTTCTCCATTGGAACTTGATAATTACCGTGCTCTCTTTCGTGAATTTAGAGATATTTTTGCATGGTCTTACGAGGAGATGCTAGGAATTGACTCAAGCATTGTTGAACATGAGATTAAAATGTACCCTGATGTCAAACCAGTACGATATCGGCTTCGACCTGTTCATCCTAAGAAAGCCGTTTCCATTAAAGCAGAGGTTGAAAAACGTTTGCATGCTAGCTTCATTTTCCATGTACCTTTTACTGACTGGGTATCTAACATTGTTCCAGTTATGAAAAAACAAGGGACAATTCGAGTGTGTGTCGATTATAGGGATGTAAATCAAGCATGTCCAAAAGACAATTATCCTACACCCTTTATCGACCAGATTATTGACGAATGTGCTGGATGTGAAATCTTCTCATTCATGGATGGATTTTCTAGCTACAATTAAATCAATATCTGCCCACAGGACCAATATAAAACAACTTTTATTTGTCCATGGGGCACATTCACCTATTGAAAGTTACCTTTTGGTTTGAAGAATGCAGGGGTTACATTTCAGAGGGCAATGAATTATGCCTTCCATGACATCAAGCAAATTGTTCAACCTTATCTTAATGATTTGCCTGCTCATTCACGAAATCAGACTAATCACTCGCAACATTTGAGAGCAATATTTTTATGGTGCTGACACTACAAGATATGACTCAATGCACACAACTGTGTGTTTTGTGTCGGCTTTGGTTGATTGCTTGGATTCGTGGTCTCAAAAGATGGAATTTGACTCGATCCAATTAAGGTTCAGGCAATCCTTAACTTGCCTCCACCTTTAAAATTGTTACAGTTACAGAGACTTCAAGGGAAGGAAAACTTTCTGAGGAGGTTCATTCCAAACTATGCTGAGTTGACTAAAAGTTTCACTTGTCTATTGAAAAAAATGGGTACCTTTCCATTAGGATCAAGTTGCGGAAGCTTCCTTTGATGCTCTTAAAGATTCCGTGATTAGAGGATCATTAATGTATGCCCCAAATTATCAAAAAGACTATTACCTCTATCTCGCCACTGTAGATACAACCATTAGCATGGTTTTAGTCCAGGAAGAAAGTGGAATTGAACATCCTATTTATGATTTGAGTCGTAATCTCAACGATACAGAAAGTAAGTATTCTTATGTCGAAAAGTTAGCTTTAGCAACCATTCAAGTTGTGCAGAGATTTTGTCGTTACATCCTCCTCTGAAAAACTACTATTATATCGGATTGCAACCCTATGACATACATTTTGTCACGTCAGTTGCTGGGGGGAAAATATTCAAAATGGATAGTTATTTTGCAGGAGTTTGATTTAGAATTCATCAAATAAATCAAAGAAATCTCTTATTTTCGTCGAGTTACTTTGTGACCTTCCCTCATGCTCCAATGATTTAACATCAGAAGCATCAATCTTGGATGAGTCTCTGTTTCTTATCTCATCAAGTGATCTGTGGTATGGATATATACTGGTCTATCTCTAGAACCAAGCTTTCCAGCCTAATACCTCTCACCCTGAACAACGACGTACTTGATACCAAGCCAAATATTATCTGATAATTGGTGATACGCTTTATCGTTGTGGTGTGAATATGATTTTACGTAGGTGCCTCACTCATGAGGAAGCCGAGAAAGCTTTGAATGAATGTCATTCAGGTGCTTGTGGTGGACACTTATTTGGATATGCTACTGTGCAGAGAATTCTCCATGCTGGTTACTTTTGGCCAACCATATTCAAAGATTGCATTATTACTATCATAAGTTGTCATGCATGCCAGATATATGACCGAAAAACCAGATTACCACCTGCACCATTGCATCCGGTCATTGCTGTTGGCCCATTCACCAAATGGGGCATTAAATTTATGACATGTAACCCCACCTCGGCCGGGGGGCATGGGTATATTATAGTCGCCATTGACTATTTTTACCAAAAGGGCCGAGGCGATGCCAACATTGAACAACAGTGGCGAAACAACTACTTTATTTTTCTTCAACCATGTGGTTGCCAAGTTTGGTGTACCACACGCCATAATTACAGATCATGGATCACATTTTCATAATAAAATGATGGTTGAGTTGATCGCCAAGTTAGGACTGTCACATGATAGTTCTACTCCATACTACCCGCAAGCTAATGGACAAGTTGAGGTCATCAACAAAGTCCTTTAGCGCATGTTGCAAAGAATGATTGGAGTTCATAAAAGAAATTGGCATTTAATCTTGTACTTGGCTCTATGGGAATATCGAACCTCGGTGAGAAATGCAACCGGATTCACACCCTTTTATTTGGTGTATGGTTTGGAAGCAATCTTACCAATTCAATGTGAAATCTCCTCTCTCAAACTCACAATTGACCTACTACCCGACACTTCTAAAGAAGAAGCCCGTTTCTTGGAGTTAATCCATCTGGATGAAACCCGTCGTGATGCCGCATTGGCTAACGAAGTGCATAAGAAACGTATCAAGACACAATATGATAAAAATGTCAAGCCTTGTGTCTTCTCAAAAGGTGACCTGGTCTTGCTTTACGATCAGGAGTCTGATAAACTTGGAGCAGGAAAATTTGAACCGCTTTGGATGGGCCCTTATATTGTTAAGCGTGTTTTGATGAAAGATGCCTACGAGTTAGTGGACTATGATGGGATTCCATTGTCGCAACCTCGAAACAGACTGTACCTTAAACATTACTATGCTTAGTTAAGTGTAGTAAAACTCAATGTATATATGTTTTGATTGCATGTGTGTGTGTGTTTCTTTTAGAGTTTTTATTTGATTAAGTATGTTGACACCTAATCATCAGGATTGGGTGAATATAATGTAAATAAATAATAAGTAATATGAACAGTCATTGGGAGATGAAGTGAACAATCTCTCCCTCACGTATATAATAAAGACCAACCTGAAGGAATGAGATACGAATCAATTTGCTTTGAGGAGTTACTGCATGGCCTGACATGGTATCAGAGCCAGCTCCCAAAATTAGTTGTAACTCCCTTCTGCCTACTACGCTCTCTGTCCTCTGCCCCTGTGAAGTCTACCTACTGCACTCTCTATCCACTGTCTACTGTGCTCTCTGTCTACTGCGCAGTCTGTCCACTACCTCTCTACATGCCTACTACGTAGTCTATCCACTGTTCTTGTTGCCTAAATTCAGAAAACGTTCCCATACCTACGTGAAGGAACGCTGCTGCATTGAGAGAGGGAAGACTTCAGTGTATTTGCAAATCCTACAGAACTGGAATATCATCTCCATGACCTTGAGAGTAATGCATTTCTCTTGTACCAAGGCTTAATTTCTCTGAGCCCGTGCCGTCACCATATGTATATTTGACTGTTCCTCAAATCCTGTGTGTTTTATATGCCATCGTCTTGGACTCAATGATGCTGGGTAACCACTTGAGCTGATGTTGAGTGCATCGAATTGCTCTGGTGGATTTAGCTGTTGCGAACATGTTAATTTTATTCAAAGTTTGAGGGCTTGGTGGAAGAGATGGTATTCTGAAAGTGAAGTAAAAGAGTGTAGTGTGACCAAGAATGGAAATGTTGGTAGCAATCACAGGTTTTATATAACGTTGTTCTCATTACATTATATTCACGCTGGTATTATAGCGCTTGTCTCATTACATTATATTCATGCTGGTATTATAACATTGGTCTCATTACATTATATTCACACTGGTATTATAATGCTGGTTTCATTGTATTTACGCTGCCAACATGGTGATTTCATTGTATTTACGCTGCCAACATGGTGATTTCATTGTATTTACGCTGCCAACATGGTGATTTCAGTGTATTTACGCTGCCAATATGGTGATTTCAGTGTAACACTGGTAACATTGTGTTTACGCTGCCAATGTGTTGAAGTTGTTGGCATATAAAATGTGTTGAATGCCAATTCCCATGATATTGTAACGCTGGTCCTATAGTTGAAGATGTGTACGCGTTGAAGTTTTTGGCATATAAAATGTGTTGAATGCCATGTGTCAAATAGAGTTAAAAAAAAACTAGCTCGTGGGTCAAAGCACTGTGGCATAAAGTGTTGAATGCATTTACAGTATTGGGTATTGACATTTGTTGTCGAGTTGAGTTTGTTGTCCAGTCATATCAGAATTATATTTTTTTCCCATTAAGAGTAAGAGTTTTGCAGTAGAAGTTTTTGTTACAGTATGCATTCAATCATATCCATTGTGGGAATAGTTCTCACTGGCAAGGAGAACTATCCTGAGTGGTCCCGGATGATAAAACACACCCTCATTTTCAATGAGTTGTGGAAAGGAGTGTGCATTGGAGACGGAGACAAATAGCCAGAACAACTTACTTCAGACAAAGAGCTCGCCAATTGGGAAAACAAGAACAACAAAGCCTATGCATTAATCACAACATCTATAAGTGAAGAGGTGAGTCACCATTTTATGCCATTTTCAATTGCTTTCAAAGCCTTACAAAAGCTAAAAGAACTCTATGACTCACATTTTGCACTTGAAGTTGTTCAACTCATGATTAAACTCTTCATTCTTGAATTGTAAAATAATGATCCTCTTGCTCTTGAATCTGAAGTAAAGTCTGTAATGCATGATATCCAAGCAACTAAAATTGATTTGGATATTCCTATTATCACTTTTCTCAAGGCATTTTATCCTACTTACTCCAATTATCTTGAGTCATTGCAAGCAAATGGAAATCTTAAAGACATTACCTTTGACTCTCTCGTGAAAAGATTTGCTGAAAGAGAGAAATATTTTGGAAAGAAGACAGCCCCTGAATCTTCTGAAGAAGCTGTGTGCCTTGCTCATAAAGAAAAGCATCCTGCTCAATATTCTTCAAGAGGAAGAGGTGGTCGAAGAGGAAGAGGAAGATGTTTCAGAGGCAAGGGGGGGTAGACACTCTTAAGGAGAAAAGGAAAATTTGCACTGCATACGCTGCAAAAGAAATGGATCACATGATGCCTCTACATGCAAGTTACCATGGGACAAAATTGAGCAACAAAGAAACCAACAGAAAGGTAAAAATGATGATACAGACAGGTAAAGCACCTGAATCCGCTCACTATGTTGTGGCACAATGTAATATTGGAGTAAATGAAGATTTATTTAATGCTTCACTTGCTTCTTGGAAAAATGATTGGTTGCTTGATTCAGGAGCAACCTGTCACATGAATCATATAAAATATTTTTTTGAAGATTTCGCTGACAATGTTGATGGAGTAGTATACTTTGTAGATCAGTCAAAAATCAAGCCATCAGGGCTTGGCACAATGAGGCTTAAATTGCCTAGTCTCTCAGACTTTCTTCTGGATCATGTTCTATATCTCCCACAGCTCAAGAGAAACTTGTTGTCCTTGGTCCACATCTGCCAGCAAGGTCACTCCATTCATATGTTTGATGGCAAGCTTGAGGTAAGAAAAGCATCTGATCACTCACTTGTCATGAGGTGAATAGAAGAAGAAAGACTTTTCAAACTGCAAGGAACATCTGCTCATGCACAACATTTCTCATATATTTCTCATCATGAAGAAGGTACACTTCCATCAAGTTTATTATGGCATGCTAGATTTGGACATTTAAACTATGACAGTCTCCGTTTATTGAAGAAAAATGGTGTTGCTGGTTTGCATACAATTCCTAGAAAACTTAAGCAATGTGATGCTTGCATTCTAGGAAAGCATAGCAAACAGTCATTTCATGACTCACATTCAAGAGCACATAGGAAGCTTGAACTTATTCATTCAGATTTATGTGGTCCAATGCCTGTTCCTTCTGCAAATGGAAATAAATATATGATGACATTTATTGATGACTACACTAGAATGTGTTGGGTTTATTTATTGAAGAACAAATCTGATGCTTTTCAAACATTCAAGAACTTTCATAAATGGATTTAAAATGATGCACAATCTCATATTGGGTCTATTCGCACTAATAATGGAAAGGAATACACATCAAATGAATTTGAAAACTATCTTCGCCAACATGGGATCAAACATCAAACAATTGTGCCTTATTATCCCCAACAGAATGGTGTAGCTGAAAGAATGAATAGGATAATCTTAAATATGGTACGATCCATGCTCTTCTTCAAAAATGTAAAGATAATGTTTTGGGCTAATGCTGTTCTATGTGCTACATATATAAAGAATAAATGTCCATCTAATGCTATTAGAAACAGGACTCGATATGAAATGTGGTATGGAAATGTTCCTTCGGTAAAGCATCATAGGGCCTTTGGTTCCACCTGTTATGCCTGGATACCAAAGGTACATAGAAACAAACTTGGTGCTAGAAGTCGTAAATGTATCTTCCTGGGGTATTCAAACACCTCCAAAGCATATCATCTCTATGATGAAGTAAATAAAAATTTTGTTGTATCTAGAGATGTAATTTTTCTTGAATCATCCAAAACTGACAATATTGTTGAGCGGCAACTTGATCGCTTGGATAGATTCGCAAAAACAAAATCATTTCAAGAATTTGATAATCAGATTCCACATCTTGAAGGGGGGATTCTTATACTAGATCAACATGTGGAATCTTCTTCTGAATAACACTCTCCCCTACATGAAACTCCAACAATGGATGATGCTTTAAGTGATGTGATTGATATAATTGGGAGACTCAACCTTGATTAAGTCCCAACTCAATCAGCGAAGCAGCTTGGACCATCTGAGAAAGGTCCCCCAAAGTGGCTGACAAAGACACTTGAAAGTGTTCATCCTAATGAGGTTGGAAAAACAGGAGCTAGAAATTCAAACCGCCAAAATGGAGGAGATGTAGATGACTCTAATCCACCTGTTGATATGGATGTTTCTATGATTGTGAATTGAACTTGTCTACAGTTTTTGAACCAACTTCCTTCAAAGAAGCTGCTTCTCATGATGAATGGAAAGAAGTGATACAAAAGCAGTATGATGCCCTCATAAAGAATGGCACTTGGAAGCTAGTTGATCCTCCATTAGGAACCAAACCAATTGGCTGCAAGTGGGTCTACAAGAACAAGTATAAAGCTGATGGCTCACTTGACAAGCACAAAGCTAGGCTTTTGGCAAAAGGTTTTGCATAGAAGGAAGGGGTCGATTATGAGGAGACTTTTTCCCCCATAGCAAAATGGGCTGCCATCCAGACACTCTTTGCCCTAGCAGCTCAGAACAGTTGGAAAGTCCATTAAATGGATGTAAAAATTGCTTTCTTGAATGGAGATCTAAAAGAGAATGTTTTTATGTCCTAGCCTGAAGGATTTGCTATGAAAGGACATGAACATAAAGTATACAAACTCGTGAAGTCCTTTTATGGCCTCAAACAAGCACCACGAGCCTAGTATGAAAAACTAACTGAGCATCTTCTGAAACTCAATTTCAAACATTATGATCTTGATGATGTAACTTTATTTGTCAATAAAGTTGGCAAAGAACTGTATATCTTGTGGTATATGTAGATGATCTTGACGATGCAACTTTATTTGTCAAGAAAGTTTTGAAATGACTGATTTGGGCTATGTTTTTTACTATCTTGGTATTGAAGTAACCCAACATCCGAAGTCCATATTTCTTTCTCAAAAGAAGTACATTGGAGATCTGTTGAACAGGTTTGGCATGACAGAATGCAATCCTCTTACTACTCCAATGGAACAAAGCTTAAAGCTCACATCTATTGAAGGAAAAGAATTTGAGGATGCAACAAAGTATAAACAACTTGTAGGAAGTCTCAACTACCTAACTACTACCAGACCAGACATTTCGTTTGCTGTTGGAATCCTCTCCAGGTTTATGCAAAAGCCTTGTGAGGGACATTGGTCTGTTGCGAAAAGTGTTCTAAGGTACTTGAAGGGAACTCAAGACTTTCGAATCAAGTATATACAGGTGGACAACTTCAGCTTGATTGGATACTCTGATTTAGACTTCGATGGAGACAAAGAAATTGGGGTATCTACATCAGGATATGCTATGAGTCTTGGATCAGGAGCTGTCTCCTGGAGATCATGCAAACAATCAATTATAGCAGATTCCACAATAGAAGCAGAATACGTGGCAGCAACGGAAGCAATAAAATAAATTGTACGACTCAGGAAAATTCTTGAAGATTTGCAGGTAAAACAAGTATAATAAACTCCACTCATGATTGAAAATACCTCTGCAATAAAGTTGTCCAAGAACCCAAAGTTCCATGATCAAAAGAAGCACATCAATACTAAATATCATCTGATTTGACATCATGTTGAGGCCAAAACAATCCATCTCCGTCATTGTTCCACTAATGAGAAAATTGCAAACATCTTCATCAAAGCGCTTGGAAGAAAAAAGCTTGAACGATTCAGAATGATGCTTGGACTCAGCAACATCCCTTCAGATTAAGGGAAGGGGGGAATGTTGACACCTCACCATCAGGATTGGGTGAATATAATGTAAATAAATAATAAGTAATATGACCAGTCATTGGGAGATGAAGTGAACAATCTCTCCCTCATGTATATAATAAAGACCAACTTGATGGAATGAGATACAAATCAATTTGTTTTGAGGAGTTACTGCCTAGCCTAACAAAGTAATCCACTTTACATTTGTTGCAGATGTCGAACTTTTCGGAACCATTTGTTGGTTATGCTGAAGGGGCTAGTCGTAGCACGCAAAATCTGTCCTCTACAGCATGGGCCATTTTCACTCTAAGCGATGTTTTAGTGAGTTTTAGAGGGATTTGTATTGGTCGATAGACAAACAACATCGCTGAGTATAGCACGTTGATTGAACTTCTCTCTGATGCCATTTCACTTGGCATACATCGAATCATCATTAGGCTGGACTCACAACTCGTTGTACTACAACTTATTAGCATTTATACCATCCGAAACCCATCAATTAATTGCATGTTCCTTAGAGTTCGTATTTTGGAAAGGTATTTTGAGTTTATTCAATATCAACATATTTCCAAAAATCTAATCACATTAACTGATTCTC
Organism: Pinus taeda; assembly: GCA_000404065.3. Lineage (NCBI taxonomy): Eukaryota > Viridiplantae > Streptophyta > Pinopsida > Pinales > Pinaceae > Pinus > Pinus taeda. The sequence goes on along the minus strand of APFE031446837.1, from coordinate 76,807 downwards.
TAGCGAATTATGTGTTAAATAGACATTTGTGACATATGTAAAATAAATATTTTTAATTCAAATTATCAGTTGAATAGGATTGCATCACATAACCATAATAAAGCTCTGAAAGTAAAATAGATAGTTGTTTTGAAAGTTTTTACAAACAGTTTGTGTCTAAGACAAAAATTGCTCATTTGACCCAAAAACTCAAAATGTATGCAGAAAAAATCTATGTAAACTAGTGGTGCTCATGATAATAGGTCACAGCCTGTGCTATCATGCGTGAAAGTCTTATCCAATGACTCGGCACACCAATGGTGTGGCATTGCAGTTGCATAGGCAACTCCTCGATTCAGACATTTAGAATGCCTAGGGTCAAACCCTCTATGTGGTCCTGTAGTTCAGCCAGTGTCTTGGCTAAATCTAAGTCTCGGAGAACTGCTCTCCCAACAAGTCTCTGTGTTGGCCCAGCTACCACTCGTTGGTGCCCCACAGGTCGAACAGGTCCAACGTCTGCATACATAAGAAATTATTTTGTTTAGTCTTGGAGTTAATAAAAAACACAAAAAAATGTAGAAACTTTAAAATCAAAAAACACTTTGGTCAAACAATTTACCTGTAGCACCCCATTGTGCTTCAACTGGTAACATAAAGTCTGGATCTCCACGGAAATCCATCCCTGAATATGGATACCCTGCGATGGCCATATCTTGTCGATCAAGCCACTCAAAGAATGCAGGGGTAAATGAGATCAATGACTGACCAACATGCCTAGCCATAAGATCTACCCATCTCTACATCTGTGGATCCCTAGGTCCAGATACACTCAGTGAAACATGTTGTGGCCGCATAAGTGGAATTCTGTCCAAGAAGAAAGAAATCAGGATCGACCCATTGCCAAAGTTCTTTGTCCTTCCGCTTTTCACCTTGGTCAGTTGTTCTTTCAAGGATGAAAGTATTACCTCGCACCAGTTGAATACATTTGGCTTTAAACACTCTAATGCATACTGCATGTATGATCTTTTTCCCAAATGTAGTGTCACACTGCCAGCCAATTTGGCAATGGTAAAGAGGATCGTCCTCAATGGTAAATCACTAACATCCCTGATGTTAATATTTTCATCTCTGCTAGGATGTGCACCTGGCTGGAAAAACTGTCGTATGCAATCTCTCACTAATTCACCACCTTTGGCAAATCCAGAAAGTGAGATGGGGGCACCTCGCCTCGATAGTTCGGTAAGAAAATATATGTCATCGATGGTAATTGAGACCACTTTGTCTCTAATGTGAAATTACTAATCAGTAGGATCCCATGAAAGAACAAGGAACTGCAAAAGCTCCATTTGCTACCTCATACCAGGTAATCAGAAATATTTGAGTAACCCGCAATTGCTTAGGGCCTCAACCATGCCCTGGTTATTTAGGGCAATCATATCCTATTCTTCATGCTCTCATTCTCTCCATGTAATCGTCATTCTGATCCGATGAATACCTGAAAATACAACCATACGACAAATTAGGATCCATTTCTTGCAAAAAACAAAAGAATTTATGGGTCAAAATAGCTGAATGAAATTCGGTTTTATGCTCAGCACAACCCAACCTTAGGGACAGTGCGTTGCAATACAGGAAGCCTTCTAGGTAAGTGCACTGCAACACACCTTTCGATGATGAAAGGGTGTGCTAATCCCAGATTTGAAAATTGAAACGTTAGGGCCCCCAAAAACTCAAAATTTTTGCCTGAAACTGAAAATGAATGATATGAAATGAAAGAGAACAGAGATAGATCCTATCTGGTCATGATTTCACGAGGAATGGTCCATTGAATCCTTCATAATCAGCTCGTGAACTTCGAGGTAAAAAATGCTCCAAAGCACCAAAATCAAAGGGTAAATGTGAAAAGGTAAAAATGAATGGCAAAACTTGTTGCTATGTTTATTTCTTGCACATTAATCGAGTAAACATTAGGTTTTATTCATTTTATCCATGAAACAGGTATTTTTAATCTATTTTTGAGTTTTGAGCAGGATTGACAACAGACATTCAGAATTTGATGTGCTCAAATGTAAATTGAACATATTTGACCACAAAGAAGACTTTTATCTCTTTTCGAGCTTTGTTAAAAACGAAAAAGGAGCCCTCTTGGAGTCCTCTTTAAGCTCTCTTCAAATTCTCTAAACATAAAAAGATTGCCAAGTGCTTGTCCTTTCCAGCGCGTTAAAGGATTGGAAACGATATCTCTCTTGTATTATGTTATGCTCTTTCGGACTTGAGAGATTAATCTACGAAAAAGAACTTTTGGAGTTTCCTTGTTGTTCCTTTTCAAACTCTCTAAACATGAAAAGGACCGAGTTATCTTTGTCGCTAAACTCATTCAAAACATCAAATAGCGACAAACTTGTCCATCTAGACAAGATCGAGTTTCACCTTCGCTAGACTCGTTAAAGCATCAAATAGCGATGGATTCACTTGAAGGGTGGAATTATACAACAAAGATATGTTATCCTCATGAAGCTTGATAAAAATAAAGAGGTCCTAGTCAACAATGACTAGGGAAAATTGGAAAAAGGGGAAAACACTTTATGGTAGCAAGTCGCTCTTGAACATGACACTTTCACTTCATCATCGTGACTATGTGGGTTGGGTCATTCAGCTTGATGGTTATCACACCATTGGTCTATCTTGTTTGCATTATGATACAGGTGCTGTCCTTAATGGAAACTCACTCAGATGATAGATCATAGCGCAACAGGTCAATAGCAAAGAATCAATGATTAGACTACAAAGAATGAATAAAGAAAGGTATACGTAGGTTCACCTTGACAAAGAAGCGTATACACACGAGTTAACAGACCAAAAGGAGCGTATAATTTACACATGCACTTTCACAGAAGGAAAAATGCGTATATCTTGGAAAACTAAGTTTTGGTCCAAGGTATTTGGTCCATGGTATTTTGATCCATGGTATTGGTCCAAGGTATCTAGTTCGAGGCATTTATCCCAGGTATTTGGTCTAAGGTATTGGTCCTAAGTGGTTTTGGTCCATGGTATTGAGAAAGGGCTAAAACTATAAAAGGAGGAGAAGATCATTAGGCCAAGTGTGCAAGTATTGAATAGTCGATGAAGTGTGAGATCTAGTATGCAAGTTATGGGTTTGTGATGTTTTGCTAAGGATGCACCTATGTGGCGAATGAAGGTTGATGGACTGGGATCATGGAGACTAATTGCATTATCATTAATGGTATGATCATGAATAGTTCAGATATGAATACTGACACATGTTTTATCCTTTATATATGATGAGCTGGGTATGTTTGAAGTAGAAAATTGTAGTGAAGGTATAAGTAATTATTTTCAGATCTGTACGCTGGTTCCCTTTGGTAAAAGGGCTTATACACACTGTTTCGACTCAGCCAAGTAGCGTATACCTTATGAACTTGATGGTGGCAGTATCAGTTGCTTCTGATTGCTATTATAGAGATCTGGGTTCTACTCTGTGTTCTGGTGACTGTGTTTTGTTGACTGTGTTCTGAAACTTTAGATAGATTGAGTGATCAGTTGTGGGTGATTCAGAGAATGATGTTTGGTTAATGCAATGGTTGTATTGCAGTGGTGATTGATCTTGAGCTTCAATGTTGTTGATGGGTCCAATATGAAAATTGGATGAAATGTGGCCTTTCAGATTGTGATGTTGTGTTCCAGGTGTATCCAGTCTGAAAATTTATGAAACATGATCCCTGGAGGAAGAGAGAAGGTCGTAGCCTTCTATAGGCCAGCACCTATGTATTGGTAAACATATCGACCAGTACAAGAGCCAGGGGGTTGTAGCTCCCTTCTAGTAGAAGCTGGAGAATGAGAGAAGGCTGTAGCCTTCTGCAAGTGGGTGCCTGCCTACTGGTATGAGTCTGTGCCAACACAAGATTGTAAACAGGGTTTTCTTATATTAAAGGAAGACAATAGCAGGTGGTTTTTGTCTCGCATTTGGTTTCCACCTTATATCTTGGTGTTTGTGTGTGTGATGATTTGTTCTATTTTTACTGCACTTGGTTATTGTTTATATGGTTAATGAAGTTATGGTGCACTAATTAAAAATCAAAATATGATGAATTAACTAAATCAGAAGTTTGCTGGATATATGCTAGTTGCATTAAACACAGTTGCGTGTACATGCGAGTTCCCTTAACTGAAGTAGCGTATATGAATCTAATTATGGAAATGAAAAAGTTATTGATGTGCTAATACTGATTCACCCCCCTTCTCAGTATTATTTCCAACAATTGGTATCAGAGCAAGTCCTTCAGAAGAAGCTTGATTGCTTGAAGGGAGATCCATCAAAATGAATAATCAAGAGAACATGGGATCCATCAGACCACTAATCTTTGATGGGAGAAATTTTGTTTACTGGAAAATAAGAATCACAACTTATCTACAATCTCTTGGAACAAATGTTTGGGAAATTTTTGAAGAAGGGTATACATTTCCAACAACGATTCCTACAGATACGGCAGGTAAAAAGGATTATGAAACCAATGCCAAAGCTGTCACTATTTTATTAGGAAGCTTGTCAAAATCAGAGTTTTTCAAAGTCATGCAGCTCAAATCAACGAAAAAAATATGGGAAAAAATCGTTCTAAGCTACGAAGGAGACTCTCAGATAAAACATGCTAAGCTTCAAACTCTCAGAATTCAGTATGAAACTCTTAAGATGCATAGCGATGAAAGCATAGCCAATTACTTCCTTCTTATAGATGTGATTGTCAATTGTATGAAGGATCTAGGTGAAGAAATTAAGGAAGTTGTCTTAGTTGAGAAAGTTTTGAGATCCTTGTCCACTAAATTTGAACCCAAAGTGTCTGCCATAGAAGAAAAACAGGATCTACAGAATATCACTATGATGCAGCTTCACGGAATCTTAACTGCCTTTGAGATGAGAAAAGGAGGACCATCAGATATGAGAGAAGCCACATTTAAAGCATCAACAAAGGGAAAAGAAAAACTCTTTGAATCATGACACATTTCAAAAGAAGAAGATGAGGTAAATTTTGTCAAGAAGCTTCAACAGGGTTCTGGAAGGTTCAAAGGTAAGCTACCATTCAAATGTTTTTCTTGTGGAAAAGTTGGTCGTTACGTTGCTAGATTCCCTCATAACAAAGGAAAGATGTTTGAAGAAGGCAATATAAGTTATTATACTCATAAAGATAGTGATGGCTTGTCAAATAGTAATGAAGACGATCAAGAAATTAAACTACTCATGGCATATGAAAATAATGGCTCAGAAAAGGAAGATTTCCTTAAAGAGATTAGTCAACTTAGAATCAGTTTGGCAGAAAAGGATACAGTCATAAACACAGTGACACATCAACTCATTGAAAAGGAAAAACACAATGAAGTGTTAGAATGTGAAGTAGTAAGTCTAAGAAAAGAACTTGAAAAGACAAAGACTCTAAATCTTAGATTTTCTAAAGGATCAGAAACATTAGATGAAATCCTCAAAGTTCAGCATTCGCCCATTATAAAGACTGGTATTTGTTTTCATGAAGGTGAATCTAGCTCACAAGGTAAGTAAAGAAACTCCAATGAAAAATCTGAGATGCTCCACAAGGAAATAAAAAGTCAACCCCATCAACAACCAAGGAAAGAAATTCATCAAAGAAAATCTGTTACTCCTAACTATGGAAGTGATAGTTGGTTATTTCCTTCAAGGAATGATGTTGAATGTTTTATATGTCATAATTTTGGACATGTTGCAGCTAGATGCAGAAGTAGAATGGTTCAAAACCATCACACAGAAAGATCATCACTTTCTAGGTACTTTAAGGGATACTGTTTTGCTTGCAATATGTTTGGTCACAAAGCTATTGATTGTAATAAGAGGAATATAAAACATGTAATATGTTATGCGTGTAACGAGTTTGGACATAAAGTAAAGGAATGCAGGAGCAAAGTTCGGACATCAAATCAAAAGGAACATACATCATCACAATCCAAGGTATTGAAGAAGGCAAAATTATTGTCAGAAAGATGTGGCATAGCTCAGTTTGCAGACATAACAGACCGAGGGGAAGCTGAAAGTGTAAACCTTCGGTATTCCAATTTTCATACACAACTATTATGAAGAGAAGTCGCGTATATACATGAGTTAGATGCTGCACAGTTGCGTATATGGTGCTCTGAAAAAAAATCAATAGGACAAACTCAGGAAAAGAAGTCTGATATGGTTCGGTCATGGTATGTGCTAGTTGGCACAAGTTCAGGGGGAGCATATGCTTCTAATAATGCATTGTTGGCATTATCTTAGAAGATCTTGATACATATCCACATAGTTGTTTTGATTCAGGTGACTCCTTTGATGATGGAAATATACAGGTTGTTGATCCTGATGCTACTGATGGTGAAGATCATATGGTGTATGATAGTTGCTGATGACTATCATGATCTTGTTTAGACTCTGCATGTGCTTAGGGGGAGCATGGACGGATTGGTACATCTTAGCATGTACAAAGGGGGAGATCAATCAGAGATTTCAACATGTACTCAGGGGGAGTATGGACAACATAATGTATATCAAAGGGAGAGAATATCTTGGTCTGCGCTTTGCCCTTGATGTTAAAGGGGGAGAGTGACTTGGTGTGGTTTTTGCCATCAAGTCCAAAGGGGGAAATTGTTGGCATTAAGATACAGGTGTTGTCCTTGATGACAACTCACTCAGATGACAGATCATAGTGCAACAGGTCAATAGCAAAGAATCAATGATTAGACTACAAAGAATGAATAATGAAAGGTATATGTAGGTTCACCTTGAAAAAGGAGCGTATACACATGGGTTAACAGAACAAAAGGAGCGTATAACATACACACGCACTTTCACAGAAGGAAAAGTGCGTATATCTTGGAAAACTAAGTTTTGGTCCAAGGTATTTGGTCCATGGTATTTTGATCCATGGTATTGGTCCAAGGTATTTGGTCCATGGTATTTTGATCCATGGTATTGGTACAAGGTATTTTGTCTGAGGCATTGAATCCATGTATTTGGTTGAAGGTATTGGTCCTAAGTGGTTTTGGTCCATGATATTGAGAAAGACCTAAAACTATAAAAGGAGGAGAAGATCATCAGGCCAAGTGTGCAAGTATTGAATCGCTGATGAAGTGTGAGATCCAGTATGCAAGTTATGGGTTTGTGATGCTTTGCTAAGGATGCACCTATGTGGCGAATGAAGGTTGATGGACCTGGATCATGAAGACTAAAATGCATTCTCATTATATGGTATGATCATGAATAGTTCAGATATGAATACTGACGCATGTTTTATCCTTTCTATATGATGATCTAGGTATGTCTGAAGTAGAAAATTACAGTGAAGGTATAAGTAATTATTTTCAGATCTGTACACTGGTTCCCTTTGGTAAAAGGGTGTGTACACGTGGTTTTGACTTAGCCAAGTAGTGTATACCTTATGAACTTGATGTTGGAAGTATCAGTTGCTTCTGATTGCTATTACAGAGATCTGGGTTTTGCTCTGTGTTCTAGTGATTGTGTTTTGTTAACTGTGTTCTAAAAGTTCAGATAGATTTAGTGTTTCAGTTGTGGGTGATTTAGAGAATGATGATTCGTTAATGCAATGGTTGTATTGCAGTGGTCATTGATCTTGAGCTTCAATGTTGTTGATGGGTCTAGTATGAAAATTGGATGAAACATGGCCTTTCAAATTGTGGTGTTGTGTTCCAGGTGTATCCAGTCTAAAAATTTATGAAATGTGTCCCTGGAGGAAGAGAGAATGTCGTAGCCTTCTGTAGGCCGACGCTTATGTACTAGTAAACATATCGGCCAGTACAAGAGCTAGGGGGTTGTTGCTCCCTTCCAGTAGAAGTTGGAGAACGAGAGAGGGTTGTAGCCTTTTGCAAGTGGGTGCCTACGTACTGGTATGAGTCTGCGCCAGTACAAGATTGTAAACATGTTTTTCTTATATTAAAGGAAGATAGTAGCAGGTGGTTTTTGTCCCGCATTGGGTTTCCACCTTATATCTTGGTGTTCATGTGTGTGATGATTTGTTCTATTTTTACGGCACCTGGTTACTGTTTATATGGTTAATGAAGTTCTGATGCACTAATTAAAGATCAACATATGATGAATTAATTGAATCATAAGTTTGCTGGATATACGCTAGTTGCATTAAACACAGTTGCGTGTACACGTGAGTTCCCTTAACTGAAGTAGCATATATGAATCTGATTATGGAAATGAAAAATTTATTGATGCGCTAATACTGATTCACCCCCCCTTAATATTATTTCCAACATATCATACCATCCATTTCTTTGATTTTGGATCAATGCTACAAATTCATCTTAGTGTCGCCGACATGTTCAAGAGAAGTCGTTCAGTTCAAACTTCATCCTTTTCAATACCGTAAAACTTCATTTTCATGACTGCCATTCCTGAACCTTCTGTCGTCAGTCGATTTTTCATCTCCAAAATCATTTACCTCGTTTCGTGTTGTTGATGTGGGATACATCAAGGCCCTACTGTGACAAGTCGCTTCTTGTTGACATTAGCACATCATCCAAGAAGTTGACTTAGAAGCACCCCTTCAGTACCTTGAGGCTTGCATACATCAATAGCGGGTTTCTCGCTTCCGGCGATAGGTTGACATCACTGACCTTTGACCAAAAGACTTTTTATGGTGTTTGACACCAAATCATTTATTCACACCATGTGAAATGTACTATAATACCTTGAGGGTCATCATCATTATCGGTGATTCCTCTCGCGTTTGTTAATGACTTACATCATTGGTTGGTAATCAGACAAAGTATTCCCATGTTCGACTTTAGATCATCTATTCACATGGTTAGACTTGTACTTGAGAAAAAGATTGAATGAGATTGAAGACCTCAATACCTTGAGGGTCATCATCATTATCGGTGATTCCTCTCGCATCTGTTAATGACTTACATCATTGGTTGGTAATCAGACAAATTATTCCCATGTTCGACTTCAGATCATCTATTCACATGGTTAGACTTGTACTTGAGCGAAAGATTGAACGAGATTGAAGACCTTGGATCTAGTCTCATCCATCTGGGCTGCGATATTTTCAGGAGTACTAAATCAAATGTACAATGGCCTTACATTCATGGTCATCCATTCACGGGTATATATCTATAGACAACTATATTTGTACATGTAATGAAAGTTTATAAGCTGAGCATGGGTATGCCTTCCCTTAGCGAGTTCATGAGAAAAAATCAAATTATAATGATATGTGTATTGTAATTGATGTAGGTCACCTTCTACTTTGAAACCTCCTTTCCACATAGTAAAGAATTTCACTTGACATACATATTTACGACTTCATGCTTTAGGGGGCAACTTTTATAGATCCATTTGGGCACATCAACCCTGACTTATAGATCAGTAATATTAGGGCCCATCAAACCCTAATTTAGTTGTTACATGCCCTAAAGAAGTCAACCATCAGAATGCCTAGCTTCCCAAGACGTTCTATGACTGAAATCATCCAAAAATTGTCTCTAAGAGGATCAGCACAGGTAGATACACTACGAGGGTGCACTGCAGTGTAGCCTAGTACACTACCAGGGTGCATTGCAGTGCAACCCAGTACACTACTAGGGTGCACTGGGCGAATTTGAGTGAAATTTACATCAAGGTTTGGAATATTCTTATCCATAGGATGCCTCTAGAAGTTTCCTAAGGCTATCCACTCCTTTGGGCTTGAAATTGGATGAGGGAGGGAGTTAAGGAACATCAATCCCTTTACCCTTCCTCCATGGAACTAAATCCTAAGTTTGGAAGGGCATTCATTATCACCATTTATGTCATAACTTCCTTCATTCACCTATAAAAAGACCACTCATCTAAGTGATCAGGGGCTGGAAATCATTGAATTATAGGGAGATTCTATTAGTATGAGACTTGAGTTAGTTTCAAGTATTGTAGTGATGTCAAAAAGTCTTGCTTGTTATAAGGAGAGGATGGGATTGAACTGGAGGAGTGATACTGAATCAAGCAAATTGGGTTGTAACTCTTCCTTTTACTGATAAAGCGTTCAAAGTTTTTTCCATATGTTTGTATTGTCCATTGATGCTTTCATATGTGTATTATGAACTTGATTCCATTCTATGTTTAATCAATAGATCATTATCATATGCTTTGATCGATTTTTGTCTTCTATCTATGTGCAAGTAATTTTTAAGTGGATTAAGTACAGAAACGAGCGACAGAATTAGTCAAGGGAGATAAGGAGTAAGCGGAAGCTACAAATAGGCTTCTTTACTATCTTATTTAATCTATTGGTTATAGAAAAGGTAGAGAATGCTTTGCACTGTTGTTCTAGACTTAGCTACTAGTCTAAGGGTTTAAGCATTTATCCGTAGACACTAAAACTTCACAAAGAAAATTGGCGAATCCACTGGGGAATGATCATCCATCTTAGTAGCTTATCAGCCTCTTAAGACATTTCGACATACTGTACTTGTGGTTGTTGATTGAATTTCAGTCTGATTTCATAGTAAATTGAGTCAAAACTATGTCAAATTACCTTCAGAAATGGCTTACTGTCACCATCGCAGCCCAATGAAGGACACAATGCATTGCAATGCACTTCTCGCATAGAGCCAGCACACTGAAGTGCATTGTCTCTCACTGCTGCCTGCGCTGATCCCTTGAGGGTTAGTTTCCCATCTAGGAACTGAAGTTTTTTACCAATTTTCTCCTGTTTGAATGATTTGCTGAATGTCAATGATGTCTTGTCTCTGAAAATAGTTTTTCATCTCCTTACCTGGCCCTACTTAGACTAGGATTGATAAATGTTTGTTATGTATTTACTTTGTCATTTTCAATCTATAGTCGAAAGTTAGTTTTTGGTTAATTGATCTTTGTCGAAAGAAAGTGTCGTAAAATGGTATTTTCCTTTGAATGTTAAAGTTGAATTGTCGTAAAGTCCTCATTCATGAAATATCGATTGATTGATGTATGTATATGATTAGTGTTTTCATTGAAAGTTTCGCAATTACTCATTTCTTTGAAAATGAAAGTGTTGTAAAGTCTTCCTTTCCTTGAAAACAAATTGTATAAAAATCATCATTTTTATGAAAAGAGTTTATTGATCGATTGTGCATTAGTTTTCCTTTTTGTTCATTCACATTAAGGGAAATCAAAAAGAAATACATGCATGTTGCATTGAAAAAGTTTGTGTGTGCTGATAGGAATAGTGTAGGGAATTTGCATTTAGATTGTGCTCTTTTCTCTTTGATCAAAAGAAATTTGATTGCTCTATCCCTAAGTAGCTAGGATTTTCATCGTTAAATTGAATGGAAAGAATGCTTATCATGATAGTTGCATTCCTAGGAATTTCAGAATACATCACGTGGTGAACTTGAAAGGAAAATTCCTAAGCAAGATCAACTTAAAATAGACATCAATTTACCTAATGGAGCATTGTCATCAACGAGAACATTTAGTGGTTCTAGGCTAGAGACGTGTTCTGGTGTTGTAAAACAAAGCAGCTATCGCTAACTTGTCTGCAATACATCCCGAGTGTGATACCTCATTCCACGTACGTGAGTATATCTTAGCTCATCCACGTACCTTCGTGTATATAGGGTGGTGTTACATTACGTAAAGTATATGGAAATGGTCTCACTGTGCAGTTTTGCATTAGACAATGCTTATACAGATTGGGCCTCCAAGTACCTTCAGCTATATATGGGAGGACAAATCTACGTTGCTATCCATCCTTAAGTAACCGAGTCGACCGCCTTGTAAACTGTGATACACCGAACACAACATTCAGTGAGATTTCCTGCTTGTATTTCTTGGTTCGCTAGGAGGTATTCTGCAGTTCATAGTTGCTTGGTAAACCTTTTATCTAGTATAACCCTTTTTGTTTATTTACTTTTTAATAATAAAATTAATCAACAATCGTGGAGGAACAACAACCCATACCCCATTGTTCACGGAGAACATTGAGCAAACCACCTTTTCCTCCTGAAGCGCACTAATTCGGGCAAAGTGGTCTCGCTTAACTGAGTCTAGTACATCAAGAACTCCTAGTTCTTCATCTGAGTTACCTGAATCATCTATTTCAGTAAGTATAAAGACTCCGGTTACTCCAATTGTTTCTGGTACATCCGTTCTTGAAGAGGAACTTGCATAATTACTTGAGGACATTAGCATTGATCCTAGTGAAACAGTAATCGAAGTTGTTCAACCACAAGTTGATCCTCAACTTGAAATTTCTCAACAAGAAAGTACTTCTGAACTTGAATTAGTTCAACCAAAAGTTAATCCAGAATCTATACCAGTTCAAAAAAAAGTTACATCTGAATCTGAAGTTGTTCAGGAACCTCTTACTGAAACTGTTGATCATTTACCCAAAAATCTGGACTTCGAATTTGAACATTCAAAAGTTGTTACTTTATCGAAAGACGATCAACCAGTTACCCCTCAGACATCAGTAACTATTGAAACTTCAACTTCATCAACACCATAAATCTTTTACAGACCTGACGATGAAGTTCTTCCACCAGGTTTAATTGCTATAGAGGAGGAATTGGAAGAAGATTCCACACCTGGAACCCCATTTCACTTTGGAAATGGGCTTTATCTTCACCCTAATACTCTTGATTTTTTTCACTTCATTTGATCCTACTTCTTTTCAAGTACCCATCGAATCTTTAGGACAACTTTTGGGTTAGTTAACTATGGCTGAACAATCGTCAACATCTCAGACTGTATCATCTGATGTAGCTATAGCAAAATATTTTGTTGTAACCTCTTCGATGTTTTCTACCACACCTGAGTCGCACCTGTATGGTGAATCGTCTATCTCGGTTAGTTACCAGTCATTGTCTGGAACCCACTCAGGGGTTGCTTCTACACCATGGTCATCACCCATGTCCTCAACCGGAATTTTACCTGGTTCTTCTCTAATGGGAACTCAACAGTTTGATCCTGCATATCAGTATCAAGTTGGGCAATCTGGTCAACAAAGACCTATGTATCCATTAAATACTGGATTGCCACCATATGGAGATCCATATGCTTATTCATCATATCCTCCTTATTCCGGGGGACTACCATATGGTAACATCCCACATTATTCAGGTCAATCTGGAATTAGAGTTTGTCAATGGCAACCAACAATGCCAGCTCAACCAAGGCTTGTGTATCCAACACAACCAATGGAAGCTATGTTAGCTATTAATACTACACCTGTTGTTACTACTATACCACAGTCACAAGTTCAAACTGTTGTATCTCAACCTATACAAACTGGTCCTTCTACCTTGCAATCAGAAGTTTCAAGTCAAGAAGTTCAAGTTCCTCAAGTTGTTGTACAACAATCACTTCTTTCTGGAGTTTAACAACAACCTCAGGTTAGTGTACCCTTATTTGGAATGACCCAGGTTTACATTGGTATAGTTTATTCACAACCTAGCCAACCTTTCATTGCTAGACAACAACAATCGTTAAATCAACAACAATTGTACCAACAACAACAATAGTTGATTCAACAACCGTGGTAGCCTCAATTTCAACAACCCCAATTCCAGCAATTCCAAACCCAGTTTGGACTTGTTCCATAATCTCAACCTGGTTTTGGTCAATCTTAAGCTTACCAAGGTCCTGGTCAACAAGGCTTTGTAGGTTATGGACAACCAAACATTCAACCTAGTTATCAACAACCACCTTACACTGGTTTTGTTCAACAACCATACCAAGGTTACCAAATGCAGATGTCTTATGTCGGTATGTAAAGACCTATTGTCGAGGCAATTCCATCATATCCCGGGTATGCTCAACCTAACTTGAATCAATAGTTGTCATTTGTAGAAACTTTAGAATTACCAGATTTAAATCGGCTCACTAATGATCCCATCTTATATGCACCTTGGTGGCCGGTAATTCCACATAAGTTACCATCTGACATACCGAAGTTTAACGGAAATCCTGGAGAATACCCATCAAATCATGTTATGACCATTCATTTGTGGTGTTCATCAAACTCATTAAATGACGATTCAGTCAGACTTCATCTTTTCCAAAGAACACTTACTGGTCTAGCTGCTAAATGGTACATTGAATTACCAAGAGCTTCTTTCAATAATTTCACCACTTTAGCCACTACTTTTTTGACCCACTTCTAGTTACCTATTATATACGAGACTGGAACGAAACTCCTAACCAACTTTAAACAAATTACTGCTACCCATATATAAGATCATATTCATGAGTGGTGTCATCACCGTCGAATGGTTAAGACATATGTTCCCAATTAGCTTTTAGCTGAGTGGTTCATAAAATCCTTGTTGCTATCAATCACCGAGGATGTGGCAAAAGGTGGAGTTGTCATAGAAGAGAAAGTCATTGCTCGTGCCAAATACTTGGATTTGATTTACACACAATCCGATTCGCTTTACGATAAAATTCCCAATGCACCTCGACTAGCTTTCACTGTTCCACCTCTTCCACAATCGAGTAGGGACTCTCATGCTGGCGACGGTGTGATTGGTTCTTCAAGCACACAGTGAGAAGGAAGACCATATGGTCAAATTCTTGCTATTTCCAATCAAACTATCAATGCATTAGAAAATATTCTTGCCTCCAAGATTAATGTTTTGTTATCTGACAAAGGCAAAAATCCAAAGCAACCAGTAAAAAGAAACAAGAAAATTCCCCTCCAGAGAAATCATCTAATTCCTCTACTTTAGCAAGGAAACCTCATTATCCATGTCTGATATGTAATGACGAGCATTTTACAAGAGATTGTCCACATCGCTCTGAGGTCTCTAAAATTTTAAAGACTTCAAACACATCAACAGTGTTGACAGATCCATTTCCAACCCCAGAGACACATTTGGTTGCAACAGACCTTACTTCCACATCCAAAATACTCATGTTATCCATCACAAAGCCACAAAATGAAGTTTTTGTGTCAACAAGAAACAAAGATTATGGGAATCCGTCGTCATCGGATAATCAGGCCACTAATCAACCTAATCCTTCGACTTCAACTTCATCTGAAGTTTTTCCACCCATTGTACCTGAATTGACAATAAAACCACCAAAAGGAGTTATGCACAAATCAACATTCAACCCTCGGCCTCAAGCAACTCAAAATAGCATAGTGTAGGATCTTGCTCAATCACCTTCTGCTATGTCGACACTCAAGGTGTTGCAAAATTGTCCCTCCCAAAAACAGGATTTACTATTAGCAATAAGCAGAATAGATGCTATGGATTCAAATCTTGTGGTTTTTAACCATGTGGGATATTCATCATAGTTACCGGTGCAATTAGCTTTCCTAATCCAAGTAAAATCTCTCAATAAGAATGTTCGCTGAACTATTATTGATGAGGGGGCATATACTTGCATTATGTCCATGAGTTGCTAAGAAACACTTGGTTCACCATTGTGGTCACAATCACTAACCATGTTGAAAGCTTTTGATGGAAGAACATATACTCCATGTGGGATTTTGAGTAACCTGGAAATCGAACTTGGGGGAAAAATGGTTACTGTTGAAGTTGAGGTAGTTGACGGACCCCTCGATTGCAACATTTTACTAGGAATGCCTTGGGTATATGTTATGGATTCTGTGGTTTCCATGTACTTTCGTACTATTTCATTCCCTTTTAAGGGTGGAATCACAGTCATTGATCAACTAGCCTTCTTTGCCAATAGTTCACAGGCTACGGGAATAATTCCATTGGTACACGAACCCCCGCTGTCACTTCAAAGTGTTGGAGTAGGTCTCTTTAAAGATCCTTCCCTAATGGGAACTTTTACCCTCCCATCACCATCTGATTTGGCGGAAGTGGCAAGGTTAGAGACTTGCAACATGATTTCCTCAACCTCATCTAATTTAAGGAGGATTTCCAACAAAGTTGAAGATGATAGTAATATGGAGATGTTGCCATTAAGCCCCATTGAATCATCATAGCAATCAATCTTTCGGGCTTGTGCGACAAACCCAAATGCGCACTCAACATTTGTATCGGTAGATAGGTCATTAGAATATGGTACCTCTTCGGATCCTTTTTCATGTATACATTCTACGGATGAAGGAATCATCCAGTCAATGATGATAGGAGAGGAACCGTGCGAAGATTATCATCATCGTTCCCATCTTCCAAATGACATTGAAGATTATTCAAATGAACTAAACCACCCATCAATCGTTGATTTCCTGTCAAATTTTGTTAAAATAGATACTATAGATTCTAAGCGTAATTTGTCAAACATAGAAGAAATGATTTCTATAAACATTTCGACCAAGCCTAACATTGTAGAAAACATTCATGTCGGCAAATCTTGTTCTCCATTGGAACTTGATAACTACCATGCTATCTTTCGTGAATTTAGAGATATTTTTGCATGGTCTTACGAGGAGATGCCAGGAATTGAATCAAGCATTGTTGAACATGATATTAAAATGTACCTTGATGTCAAACTAGTACGGTAGTGGCTTCGACCTGTTCATCCTAAGAAAGCCGTTGCCATTAAAGCAAAGGTTGAAAGACTTTTGCGTGATGACTTCATTTTCCATGTACCTCTTACTGACTGGGTATCTAACATTGTTCCAGTTATGAAAAACAAGGGACAATTCGAGTGTGTGTCGATTATAGGGATGTAAATCAAGCATGTCCAAAGGACAATTATCTTACACCGTTTATCGACTAGATTATTGAGGAATGTGCTAGATGTGAAATCTTCTCATTCATGGATGGATTTTCTAGCTACAATCAAATCAATATCCGCCCACAGGACCAATCTAAAACAACTTTTATTTGTCCATGAGGCACATTCGCCTATCGAAAGTTACCTTTTGGTTTGAAGAATGCAGGGGATACATTTCAGAGGGCGATGAATTATGCCTTCCATGACATCAAGCACATTGTTGAACATTATTTTGATGATTTTCCTACTCATTAACGAAAGCGGACTGATCACATGCAACATTTGAGAGCAATATTTTTACGGTGTCGACACTACAAGATACGAATCAATTCACACAAGTGTGTGTTTTGTGTTGGCTCTATTCGATTGCTTGGATTCATGGTTTGAAAATATGGAATTCGACTTGATCCAATTAAGGTTCAGGCAATCCTTGACTTGCCTCCACCTTTAAACTTGTTATGGTTACAGAGACTTCAAGGGAAGGCAAAATGTCTGAGGAGGTTCATTCCAAACTATGTTGAGTTGGCTAAAGGTTTCACTCGTCTATTGAAGAAAGGGGTACCCTTCCATTGGGATCAAGTTGTGCAAGCTTCCTTTGATGCTCTTAAAGATTCCTTGATTAGAGGATCATTAATGTATGCCCCAAACTATAAAAAAGACTATTAACTGTACCTCGTCACTGTAGATACAACCATTAGCATGGTTTTAGTACAATAAGAAAGTGGAATTGAACTTCCTATTTATTACTTGATTTGCAATCTCAATGATACAGAAAATAAGTATTCTTATGTCGAAAAGTTAGCTTTGGCAGCGGTTCAAGCTGTGCAGAGATTTTTTCATTACATCCTCCTCCGAAAAACTACTAGTATATCGATTTGCAACCCTATGACATACATTTTGTCACATCAATTGCTGGGGGGAAAATATTCAAAATGGATAGTTATTTTGCAAGAGTTTGATTTGGAATTCATCAAACCTAAATCAAAGAAATCTCTTGTTTTCGCCGAGTTACTTTGTGACCTTCCCTCATCCTCCAATGATTTAACATTAGAAGCATCAATCTTGGATGGGTCTCTGTTTCTTATCTTGTCAAGTGATTCGTGGTATGGAGATATACTGGTCTATCTCCAGACCCAAGCTTTCTAGCTTAATACCTCTTGCTCTGAACAACGACGTACTCAATACCAAGCCAAAGATTATTTGATCATTGGTGATACGCTTTATCATCATGGTGTCGATCCGATTTTACGTAGGTGCCTCACTCATGAGGAAGCTGAGAAAGCTTTGAATGAATGTCATTCAGGTGATTGTGGTGGACACTTATCTGGATATGCTACCGTGCAGAGAATTCTCTATGCTGGTTACTTTTGGCCAACCATATTCAAAGATTGCATTATTGCTGTTAGAAGTTGTCATGCATGCCAAATATATGACCAAAAAACGAGATTACCACCTGCACCATTGCACCCAGTCATTGTTGTTGTCCCATTTGCCAAATGGGGCATTGATTTTATGAAATGTAACCCCACCTTAACCGGCGGGCATGGGTATATTATAGTCGCCGTTGACTATTTTACCAAATGGGCCGAGGAAATGCCAACATTGAACAACAATGGCGAAACGACTGCATTATTTTTCTTCAACCATGTGGTTTCCAGGTTTGGTGTACCACAAGCCATAGTTATAGATCATGGATCACATTTTTGTAGTCACATGATGGTCGAGTTGACTGCCAAGTTAGGACTGTCACATGATAGTTCTACTCCATACTACCCACAAGCTAATGGACAAGTTGAGGTCATCAACAAATTCCTTAAGTGCATGTTGCAAAGAATGATTAGAGTTCATAAAATAAATTGGCATTTAATCCTGTACTCAACTCTGTGGGCATATTGAACCTCAGTGAGAAATGTGACCGGATTCACACCCTTTCAGTTGGTGTATGGTTTGGAAGCAATCTTACCAATTCAATGTGAAATCTCGTCTCTCAAACTTGCAATTGACCTACTATCCGATACTTCTAAAGAAGAAGCGTGTTTCTTGGAGTGAATCCATCTGGATGAAACCCATCGTGATGCCGCATTAGCTAATGAAGCGTATAAGAAACATATCAAGGCACAATATGATAAAAATATCAAGCCTTGTGTCTTCTTAGAAGGTGACTTGGTCTTGCTTTACGATCAGGAGTTTGATAAACTTGGAGCAGGAAAATTTGAACCACTTTGGATGGGCCCTTATATTGTTAAGCATGTTTTGACGAAAGTTGCGTACAAGTTAGTGGACTATGATGGGATTCCATTATCGTAGCCCTGAAACGGGCCGTACCTGAAACATTACTATGCTTAGTTAAGTGTAGTAAAACTCACTGTATATATCCTTTGATTGCATGTGTGTGTGTGTTTCTTTTAGAGTTTTTATTTGGTTAAGTAATCCACTTTGAATTTGTTACATATGTCGAACTTTTCAGAACCATTTGTTGGTTACGCCAATGGGGCTAGTCATAGTATGTAGAATCTATCCTCTGTAGCATGGGCCATTTTTGCTCCAAGTGACAGTTAGTGAGTTTTAGAGGGATTTGTATTGGTTGATAGACAAACAATGTCGCTGAGTATAGCACGTTGATTGAACTTCTCTCTGATGCCATTTCACTTGGCATACGCCGAATCATCATTAGGCTAGACTCACAACTCGTTGTACTACAACTTACTAGCATTTATACTGTCCGAAACCCAACAATTCATCGCATGTTTCTTAGAGTTCGTATTTTGGAAAGGTATTTTGCGTTTATTCAATATCAACATATTTCTAGAAATCTAAACACATTAACTAATTCTCTAGTGAATTATGTGTTAAATAGACATTTGCGACATATGTAAAGTAAATATTTTCAATTCACATCATCAGTTGAATAGGATTACATCAAATAACCATAATAAAAATCTGAAAGTAAAATAGATAGTTGTTTTAAAAGTTTTTACAAAAAGTTTGTGTCTAAGACAAAAATTGGTCATCTGAACCAAAAACTCAAAATGTATGCAGAAAACATCTAAGTAAACTAGTGGTGCTCATGAAAACAGGTCACAACTTGTGCTATCATCCGTAAAAGTCTCATCCAATGACTTGGCACACCAATGGTGTGGTGCTGCAGTTGCATAGGTAACTCCTCGATCCGAACATCTGGAATGCCTAGGGTCAAACCCTCTATGTGGTCCTGTAGTTCTGCCAGTGTCTCGGCTAAATCTAAGTCTCAGAGAACTGCTCTCCTAACAGGTCTCTGTGCTAGCCCACCTGCCACTCATTGGTGCCCCACAGGTCAAACATGTCCAACATCTGCATACATAAAAAATTATTTTGTTTAGTCTTGGAGTTAATCAAAAAACACAAAATAATATAGAAACTTTAAAATAAAAAATAGTTTGGTGAAACAATTTACCTATAGCACCCCACTATGCTCCAACTGGTAACATCAAGTCTGGATCTCCGCGAAAATCCATCCCTGAATATGGGTACTCTGCGATGGCCATATCCTGTCGATCAAGCCACTCAAAGAATGCAGGGGTAAATCAGATCAATGACTGACCAGCATGCCTATCCATAAGATCTACCCATCTCTGAATCTGTGGATCCCTAGGTCTAGATACACCCAGTGAAACATGTTGTGGCTACATAAGTGGAATTCTCTCCAAGGAGAAAGAGATCAGGATCGACCCATAGCCAAAGTTCTTTGTCCTTCTTCTTTTCACCTTGGTCAATGGTTTTTTCAAGGATGAAAGTACTGTCTCGCACCAGTTGAATACTTTTGGTTCTAAACAGTCTAATGCATATTGCATTTATGAGCTGTTTTCCAAATGTATTGTCATGCTGCTAGCTAATTTGGCAATGGTAAAGAGGATCGTCCTCAATGGTAAATCACTAACATCCCTGATGTTAATATTTCTGTCCCTGCTAGGATGTGCACCTGGTTGGAAAAACTGTCGTATGTAATCTCTCACTAATTCACCACCTTTGGCAAATCTAGAAAGTGAGATGGGGGCACCTCGTTTCAACAGTCCTGTAAGAAAATATATGTCATCAATGGTAATTGAGACCACTTTGTCTCTAATGTGAAATGACTGATCGGTAGGATCCCATGAACGAACAAGGAACTGCAAAAGCTCCATTTGCTGCCTCATACGAGGTAATTGGAAATATTTGAGTAACCCGCAATTCCTTAGGGCCTCAACCGTGCCTTGGTTATTTAGGGAAATCATATCCTGTTCCTCATGCTCTCGTTCTCTCCATGTAATCGTCATTCTGATCCGATGAATACTTGAAAATACAACCATAAGACAAATTAGGATCCATTTCTTGCAAAAAAAAGAAGAATTTTTGGGTCAAAACAGTTGAATGAAATTTGGTTTTGCGCTCAATATAGCCTAGCCTTAGGGATAGTGTGCTGCAATACAAGCAACCTTCTAGGTAAGTGCACTGCAACGCACCTTTTGATGATGAAAGGATGCGCTGATCCTAGATTGGAAAATTGAAACCCTAGGGGCCCCAAATACTCAAAATTTTTGCCTGAGACTGAAAATGAATGATATGAAATGAAAGAGAACATAGATAGCTCCTACCTGGTCTGGATTGCATGAGGAATGGTCCACTTTATCCTTCGCAATCAACTGGTGAACTTCAAGGTAAAAACTACTCCAAAGAACCAAAATCAAAGGGTAAATGTGAAATGGTAAAAATGAATGGTAAAACTTGTTTTTATGTTTATTTCTTGCACCTTAATTGAGTAAACATTAGTTTTTATTCATTTTATCCATGAAACAAGTATTTTTAATCTATTTTTGATGGTGTTTTGTGTAGGATTGACAACTAACATGCAAAATTTGACGTGCTCAAATGTAAATTGAACATTTTTGACCATAAAGAAAACTTTTATCTCTTTTTAGAGCTTTGTTAAAAATGAAAAAGGAGCCCCCTTGGAGTCCTCTTTAAGCTCTTTTTAGACTCTCTAAACATGAGAAGATTGTCTAGCGCTTGTCCTTTCCAGCTCGTTAAAGGATTGGAAACGATATCTCTCTTGTATTATTTTACGCTTTTTTGGACTTGAGATATTAATCTACGAAAAAGAAGTTTTGTAGTCTCTTTTTCATCCCTTTTCAAACTCTCTAAACATGAAAAGGATTGATTTATCTTTGTCATTAAAAAAATCAAATAGTGACAAACTTGTCCATCTAGACAAGACCGAGTTTCACCTTCGCTAGACTCGTTAAAGCATAAAATAGTGATGGATTCACTTGAAGGGTGGAGTTATACAACAAAAATTTGTTATCCTCCTCAAGCTTGATAAAAATAAAGAGGTACTGGTCAAAAATGACTGGGGAAAATTGGAAAAAGGGGAAAACACTTTATGGTAGCAAGCCGCTCTTGAACATGACACTTTCACTTCATCGCTGTGACTATGTGGGTTGGGTCATTCAACTTGATGGCTATCACATATTTGGTTTATCATACCATCTATTTCTTTGATTTTGGGTCAATGCTACCAATTCATCTTAGTGTCGCCGACATGTTCAAGAGAAGTCATTCAGTTCAAACTTCATTCTTTGCAATACCATAAATCTTCATTTTCATGACTGCCATTCCTGAACCTTTTGATGTCAGTCGATTTTTCATCTCCAAAATCATTTACCTCATTTCATGTCATTGATGTGGGATACATCAAGGCCCTCCTGTGATGAGTCGCTTCTTGTCGACATCAACACATCATCCAAGAAATTGACTTAGAAACACCTGTTCAATACCTTGAGACTTGCATACATCAATGGCAGGTTTCTCGCTTCCGACAATAGGTTGACATCACTGGCCTTCGACCGAAAGAGTTTGTATGGTGTTCAACATCAAATCATTCATTCACACCATGTGAAATGTACTGTAGTACCTTGAGGGTCATCATCATTATCAGTGATTCCTCTCGTGTTTGTTAACAACTTACGTCATTAGCTAGTAATCAGATGATGTCTTCCCATGTTCGACTTCAGATCATCTATTCACATGGTTAGACTTGTACTTGAGCGAAGGATTGAACGGTATTGAAGACCCCGGATCTAGTCTCATCCATCCGGGCTGCGATATTTTCAGGAGTACTAAATCAAATGTACAATGCCTTACATTCATGGGTTTATATCTGTAGATGACTATAGTTTTACTTGTAATGGAAGTTTATACGTTGAGCATGGGTATGCCTTCCCTCAGCGAGTTCATGAGAAAAAATCAAATTATCATGATATATGTATTGTAATTGATTCAGGTCACCTTCTACTTTGAAACCTCCTCTCCACATAGTAAATCATTTCACTCGACATACATATTTACGACTTCATGCTTTAGGGGGAAACTATTACAGATCCATTTGGGCACATCAAACCCCACTTATAGATCAATACTATTAGGGCCCATCAAACCCTAATTTAGTTATTACATGCCCTAAAGAAGTCAACCATTAGAATGCCTAGCTTCCCAAGAAGTTCTATGACTGAAATCATCCAAAAATTATCTCTAAGAGGATCAAAGCAGGTAGATACACTACCAGGGTGCGCTGCAATGCAGCCCAGTACACTACCAGGGTGCACTACAGTGCAGCCCAGTACACTACTAGGGTGCACTAGGCGAATTTGAATGAAATCTGCATTGGGGTTTGGAATATTCTTATCCATAGGATGCCTCTAGAATTTTCCCAAGGCTATCCACTCCTTTGGGCTCGAAATTGGATGAGGGAGGGAGTTAAGGAACATCAATCCCTTTATCCCTTCCTCCATGGAACTAAATCCTAAGTTTGGGAGGGCATTCATTATCACCATTTATGGCATAACTTCCTTCATTCACCTATAAAAATACCGCTCATCTAAGTGATCAGGGGCTAGAAATCATTGAATTATAGGGAGATGCTATTAGTATGAGACTTGAGTTGGTTTCAAGTATTGTAATGATGTCAAAATGTCTTGCTTGTTATGAGGAGAGGATGGGATTGAACTGGAGGAGTGATACTGAATAAGGAAAATTGGGTTGTAACTCTTCCTTTTACTAATAAAGTGTTCAAAGTTTTTTCCATATGTTTGTCTTGTCCATTGATGCTTTCATATGTGTATTATGAACTTGATTCCATTCTATGTTTAATCAATAGATCATTATCATATGCTTTGATCGGTTTTTATCTTCTGTCTGTGTGCAGGTACTTTTCAAGCGGATTAGGTATGGAAAGGATAGACAGAATTGGTCAAGGGAGATAAGGAGTAAGCGAAAGCTACAGGTAGGCTTCTTTACTATCTTATTTAATCTATTGGTTATAGAAATGGTAGAGAATGCTTTTCACTGTTGTTCTAGACTTAGATACTATTCTAGGGGTTTAAGCATTTATCCGTAGACAATAAAACTTCCCAAAACATGGAGACACTGATAGATATTGCTGATTGGTATGCCTCACCATCTGGAACCTTCATACGAATGCTCAATGCAGAGAAGCCTTTGCATGTTATATCGAAGTTTTCCTTGGACATACTCGTCATGTAGAAAGTAGCATATCACATCTCGACATGATTGACAACTAGACTGCACTGGAAGAAGAAGGCAACTTGGCCCGCACTTTCGTTGTGGATTGGGTTATACAAGTTTTAGAGTTTCAAGCAAGCAGATGTCGAAGAAGAATATATAACAAAGTATGTGTTTGACCTCTGAAGTTACAATCTATATGACCCACATTGTCTTGTGAAAGATCAGTGCACGAGAGTATAGTTCAACTGGATCCACGGGGCATCTCATTGGGTGGAGGAGGACCCATGGAGATATTGCTACAATTTCTCTAGATCCAATGAACAAGTCAGCTTCGCTGTGGAGTGGTTAGAAAAACAACATGAAGCATAATCCCGGAGAGCACCAGCACCAACAATAGTAGCAGTGGAGGCAAGCATACCAATGCGTGACAAGGGCAAGAGGAAGATTACCGATCACATGGAGGAAGAGAAAAGATGAAATTTCCATGAAGATCCATTGGTAGAGAAAGAAACTATGGATATAGAGGCAAAGAGGCAACCACGCAACAAGCGAATCATGCAAAGGAAGAGGGAGAAGAGAAGTATTGAGGAAAGAAAGAAAGAGTTGCAAGAGCTGAAGGAGCACCCTAGGAAGGAACAAGAACTACACAAGTAGGAGAGGGAAGAACAACAACAACAAGTACAATAGGGGGCGCAACTTATGCAAACATATGAAAGAATGCCCATACAGGTAGTGAATTCATCAAAACAGCTAGCATCAAGCAGACAAGGTGAACCATCGTAGGAGCATGACTTCACTCGTGAGATAGAGCAAGCACTTCAATAGTTGGATACAGATATGGAGCAATGAGAGTTAGAACAGGACATCAACCTTATGCCTCACCACCAAGAGGTAGACTTACCTGCTTCACAACATTAAGATGATGAGAAAGTCTCAAGCAATCGAGGAGGCACTGAGATCCTTGGAGATTAGCCGGAAGGAGAGATGCACAACATCTCATTCGACAAGTCTCAACATAGAGTTGTGCAATCTCGTAGAATCTTGATTATGGATGATCATACATATCCTGCACAAGTTGAGGAACGAGTGATTGTGTCTGACATGCGCAAACATCCAAAAACCTTGGCTAATGCAACTAGAGTGTATGCCGAAGCCACTAGCTCAAGTGTTCACTTTCTGATAGCTGAAAATGAGCGAATGGCTAAAGAACTTCAGACGACCAAGCAAGGAGGAGAGTTGGTGACAGCGTCCATTGGAGCTCAACTGAAGAAGGAAATACTAGATGAAGTATTGTCCCTTGACACAGTGATGTGAGCGTTGTACTCCAAGTTTGGCACCGTGCATAAGGCAGTCGTCCATCTCAACAGATGGAAACAACGATGTGCTAGAAGAGCACGTATCTTGATGAAATTGCATGCTGCTGTTGATTACATGCAAACATGGACGATGAGATACAAGGGATCCCTTATTCATTTTCCAAAGATGATGAAGTCCAGTGTGGTCGAGCTGAAGGCAGGTATCTAGAGTCATATCTGGAACTATGAAGAGCTCCCACAGCTCATCACTCATATACATGCTTCCCATGCACGTGTGTTCATGAATATGGATGTTGTGGTGCGCACACATGCAATCCCATATATTGGGACTCTCACCTAGGAAAAGATAAAGGAAAAGGTATAACTAGAGCTTGACTCGTACTTCGAAGAGTTGATGTGCATCGCAACCAGCCCAGACTTTCCCATCAGTGCAGACATCATGGACAAGTATGTTGCTGGTCCGACTGCATTGCAAACAATGATGCGCATGCTTATAGATGAGTTGGATAGAGGAGCTCGAGTAGTGTACCTGGGTTCTTTGGAGGCAAGAGTCACGTTCCATAAAGATGTCACCTTGGAGCACACATACGCCATCATGGGCTACTGATCTTGGCATCAGCATGTTATTGTTGATTAGTGCAAGGATGTTAATGAGTTGGACTTCCATGGTTTTCTAAGTCATAGTCATGTCTAACATGACTTGCTCAAGGCATTTATCTCACATGGGTACATGTGCATTGTAATGTAACGCCATGTCAAGTGTAAGTGAAGTGTCGATAGTTGGATGTAACAGTCATAGAGTAGATGAAGAGTCATGAGGGTGGATGAACTATCACAAAGGGGAATGGAAAGGGTCACCCCACCCTTTGCTATAAGTAGACCCTCATAACTCATTGTAAAGGCTTTTGGTTAGCCAAGCTTCTGATAATACCATCTTGGAGAGAGCTTGGACAATATTCTAACGAGCCTTGGCTTCTCCACTGTGCAGAGATAGTACATCTCTTTGGAGGAGAAAGTGGTTGTGGCTGTAACATTGCGTTATCATAACTACTGGTTGGGCATGGATGTATTGTATGATTCGAACTTACACTTCTTAATACAACAAGAGCCAACATGTCTCATGCATATGTTGTATTGTATTATATGCTATCCGGTTTACTCTAAATGATATATGTATATGTTTACTTACACATGCATGTATAGCTATCTGTGTATGTATGTATGAATCTTTCTGAAATGTGCTGTTGGTTTAACCATCACTTTTGATTTCTTGCTAACTTGCCTTCCATGTTGTGGTGTATCTTTGCTCATTTGTTCCCTTCTTAACTGCGTGCTATCACAGGTTTCCAAGGGGCACACTCATATCAACCCCTGTGTGTTAGAACCTCTCATGCACCTTCCTTGGTTTGCTGTAGCCTTCACACCCTTACTACCAATAGAGTTATCTTACTTGCCTCTGTGTGAAAGCACAGTCAAGGAATTACCATACGACCCATCGCTGGTCCTCCCACACCAAATGGTCTGAGGTCTAATTGGTACCTCTTACCGGGGAAATCCCTTGACATGTTGGCAGTTCCAGCACTGTCAACATTTCTGGTGCTAGAAGGCAGGCCAGATGACAAGCTTTATTCTCTCATCCTGTTTTGAACCTTTGCATCTCTATCATGGATTTGTGCACTCTTCTCCCTTCGTGATGTTTTCCGAATCATGAAGATGTCACCATCATGAGGGAGTTTTTCGATCACTTTCCCACTTACATGTATGATGGTGAAGGCGAAGTGGCATGGCCTGAGTTGTTACATGAATTTATTTCCATGCTTCATGAGGAGGATGGATGTTCTGATGTACATGCCAGTTTTCTACTTGCATACACACCTCATGAATCTCCACATTCGTGGCTGTGTAGCCTAACGGCTGACAATGTGCACTCACTTGAACACTTATGTGATCTCATTGAAGACAATTTCCATCATTTTGATCTAGACCATATTGACCAAAAACTGTTACAACAACGGAAGGCTCCGCATGAATCAACTATGGATTTTTGAAAGCTCTTCCATGACTTGTAGTTTCAAGCTCCGAAGAGCTAGATGAAATTTTTATATCTTTGGGATTGGTTTGAGTATTGTGTTAATAAATTTTCTCATCCCGAGAAGAAGTTTGAAATCAAGCCTCGCTCAACATTCTTCAGTGATGGAGTTGCACAATCATGGACGAAGGTGATTACTGTCACAAGTGACTGTCCACCATCCTCTCATCAAACAGCTCCACCACCACAGAGTGATGTTGAAGATCATGTTCACATACCTATTCAACTATCACATCCTCCCAACATAACTTCGCTTAATTTTTGTGCATATTTGGTTGTGAGTCCATCGAGTTGTCACATGCATTTTGTTCCACAACCTCCTTCTTCACACTCGACTATTCCTTCAGATGAACTGTCTTGTGTTCTTCCATTCCAGACTCTACACTTGTTGTTAACAAGGAACAAGCCACTGATGGAGTTGGTGTTGCACAACCAACATGCGCTATCATTCATGAAGAGTATCACTGGGAGCTTGAGCATCAACACTCGGTGCATGATGAATCCCTTTCATCCAAGTCCCCTCCATTCTTTCTTGACATATTTGGTGAACCTGCAATCCATGATTTCACATGTGTATCTTTGTCCACAGATGCACCCATTGTTGATCACTCGCAGGACACACCGGATGTCAGTCCATCATTCGACAATGGAGAGGATAAGTTATTAATTGAAAATCCACTTGATCTTTCATTTGTCTTTTTTGGAAAGATAGACGATGATTTTGTCCGCTTTTCATCTACCCCTCTTTTTGATTCATCAGATCATGAGGATGACGATGAAGTCGTTTTTATTTATTTATTTTTATTTTATTTTATTCTGATCGTGGATGTCGTGACCCATTTACCCCTATATTCGATCACGATAATGATCCTATCGTAGTTTATTTTTCGAAGCCACCGATATGTGATGATCTATCTAACGATGAAGTTGAAACACTCCAGATTGTCAAGGAACTTCACCCCGAGTTGATGGTTATGTTAGGCCCTAGCTGTCCCGAGATTGGTATCACTTCCAATGAGGAAACTGTTCAATCACCCGAGGCTCTTCATCACTCATCTATAGGCATTAAAAATAAATCTCACACATAGATCATGCTTCCTCCACTCAAACTACATGATCCTATCGCTCATGCATTAGAAGAATCTTACATTGCAAGCACATGTGCATGACGCGAGTTGTCTTTTTTCCTTTTGTTTGCTTGCATGTCACAATCAAGAGTGTGCATATGCTTCAAGGCTACACCCAGTGTCACAAAACACCGTGGTAAGTCCACGGAGTGCTCTTCATACACTTGCACTCACTTATGTCCCATGGGCATCTTGGAGCACGAAGTGGTTGTATTCATTATTATATCTTTCTTGCTTGGTGGTTCGCATAATTGGGTTTCTCGCGGACCAAGCCTTCACCAACATGGGTCAAGTAATGCACTGGTGGCTGCATTGGAAATATCACTTCACGTGATCAAGCCCATGCACCGTTAATTTAGGAGTAGGAGTAGTGTTTGCTTTCAGTTGGTTTTCTTGCATGCTTGTTTGCTTATTTTCTTTATTTTCTTACTTGCTTGCCTGCTTATTTTCTTACTTTACTGTCGCTTTTGCTTCTACTGCTGATTTGCTTGTTGTTTGTTAGTTTTCTTGTTTTGTTCATAGGTTAGTTTCGCATGAAACCATGTATGACTCTTGAAACAAGCTGGGTAAAATACAAGAGGCCTTGCGCAGCTATCACTCCTTGGTTATCTGTCATCTTGCCTCTGCATGATGATCTCGTTACTTTTAGTCCATGATGCGTCGAAGGAAAATGCGTAATATTCGAAGTGAACCTTGGTGAAAACACAATGCTTGCATGCTAACTAGTGTCACCTACACCAATCAGTTGTTTTTGGTTTACCCTTGTTAGCTCAGTCATGTAGAGTAAGGTGATTTGGAAAACCTTAACAGGCACGTCAGAGGTATCATAAACTAATTCTTTGATGTAACAACCTCATTTTCTCTCAATAAGTCAGGATCCCTCTTCCACCTCTGAAATGAATAAGTGCTATGCACAGTTACGAAAATGAAAAAATAAATGAAAAAGTGAAAAAAGTTTGAAAAAATGAAAATGAATAAGGTGAAAGAAGAGAAAGGCTTCCTATGCAGAGAGGCGATTCAAGTAACTCTGCCCGGGTACTGACCAGGCTTGTTGGCAACAAAGCCAAGCTTGTGTTCCTATGTGACTCTGCCGGGGAACTGTCCAAGCCTGCAGGAAGCGGAGTAACACCAGAGATGAACTAAGACTCTGACGAATATACTACTTGTGCACCAATATACCCCTCAACCCAAATCAAAACAACCGTGTTGCCTTGGATTGGAATGTGTGTCAACCGACCAAGAGCTTGGCAGATGCTACATCTTACATTCAAGCTAGTGTGAGACCAGGATGAACTGAGAACTGAACAATAATTCTGGAGGTGTTAGACTTACTTTTCATGAATAGGGTCCATTCAGAGAGATGGAGTTCTACCAGTGTGTCGCCAAGTGTTGTAGTGACTACAACCACCCTCCAGAATTTTTCCTTAGCTTCGTTTTGGAGCCTCCCTACAAACCTTTCACAACACCTTGTATTGCTTCATCAAGTACACAAGCTTCAATGTTTTTCTTGCACAAAGACAACCTATTGATAAAAACTTGATGCATCCCCTCACAGGCTGATCACCCAGACTTGGTCCAGCAGGCTGAGCAACTCCCACAAGAAATTGTGCAATTCTAGAGGGAAACCAACCTTCCCTCCAGAAATTGCACAATTCTATCTAGTATCCTACTGGGCTCCATAATTGCGCAATCCTGCTAGTCAGGCTTCACCCAGAAAAATGCACAATCCTTCCCTGAAGGTCTTCTCAGCCCAAGAATTGCACAATCCTGGGCAGCAGTCAGCTGCTTTGCCTAGAAATTGTGCAAATCTCTTTGGCAGGCAACCTAGCTCCCATCCAGAAATGCACATTTTCTCTCAGCAGTTGAGAAACCTCATGCATGAGCAATTGGGTTGTCCAGTTCCACCCGGGATGAAGGAAACTTGACTTGCATGCATGACTTGATTTTTCCCTGAATAACAAAAGGTAACATGCAAAAAGCATCCCATGAGTTAGGGAGCTATTTTTAGCAACGGAAAGTTACATGCAAAATCGTTTTAGAAAATTTCCTCCAAGTGTCACTTTTCCTAGATTTGTGGCATGCACGTCATGAGCTTAAAACTTATTTATTCGATGCATCAGAGCTCATTCTTTCACATCGATCTTGGAGTTCTGACATCCCACAACACATCCAAGACTCTTCGACACATTCAGCTCAACTATTCACAGGTAAGTGGTCTCAACTTGTCTTTTTTCAACATTTCTATCGATTTTTGTGTTTTCACTTGTGTGAGTGTTGTTTGCTTGATTTATTTCAATGCTTGTTTTTGTTTACATGCATACTAGCTTGTACTAGCACCGTTTCAGTTTTCGTTTCTATCTCACTGCTGTCGCATGCATGAAACTGTTTTGCACGAACGATGGCTGATTCAGTGACTCGCTTCACTCACATGCATGTTGATCTGTTCACGGAATATTTCATTCGATGCTTGCATGGACAATCAATCACTTCTTCTTTCACTTAGTGTTGCCATGCGTTCACTTTCAGATTTGCTTTTAGTTGCCCATCGGTGGGTCTGGGCAGGCTTGACCCGGACTCTGCCTCACCAAACAACATTACATAATTTGAGGAAGGAAGGCTCTTTCTTCCTTTCCAGAAATGCACATTTTTGCCTAGACACTGTCCTCCAGGACTACTTTGCGCATTTCTAAGGGACAGTGACTACTGGCCCAGAAAATTGTGCAATGTAGTCCTTGAGCCTGCAGTCATTGCCAGCTAGAATTGCACATTGCGCAATCCCAACAGTCAGTAGTCAACCTGGATTTCACATTGCGCAAATCTAGGAGGCAGTCTTGCCTCCCAGAGAGCCCAGAAAACATTTTGTGCAGTTTTGGCAGCCAATCACTTAGCCTCCCAGAAGAAATTGTGAATCTTTGATTGTCATTCCCCAGGTAAGTGTTATGTCACTGACAAATTTCTTACCATGCATGTCGCTTTGTCTCCAGATATTTAAGGTGTTCATCTACCTCTTAGCAGTACAGGACAAATGGCCTCCAAGAGAGCATGATCAAAGGACACTAACGAAAGTGCAACTGGAGCAGTAGTTGAGCAGGTGTCCACATGTCTACCGATCTATGAAGATACCAAGTTGTTTCTAGACAAGTGTTAGTGTCGGTATCTTCATCCCTCTGTCAAAGATCAAATTCTCTTGTTGCATTGCATGTTAGGTGTCCTGCTCAGTCAGTTGCATTCCATTAGGAGCATGGATCATCTGATGGTAGTGGCTTGTTGTACATGCTTCCCTCATGTCTTTTACCTGCTAGCCCATTTTCATTTATCAAAATCCTCTGCAGTCACTTTTTGTCTTTAAAATTGCAAGAGTCATTCTTTTAGGGTTTCACTTTCATTAGGTCTAGGGTTTCATCAAAAAGGGTTTTAGAATGTCCAATAATAGTCAATAGGCACATGAGGAGGTTTCAGTACCAATAAATTTCATAATCAATTGCTCAGAAATGTATTTTTCCTCAAAACTCTATTTTGAGGAAAAACAGAGTATTTTAGGCTTTTATTGTATAAATTAATGTAATTTCAGTTCTTCATATGTAAATCACTTCAGTGGCAACCCTGGTCTCCTTCCCAAGCCTCAGTAACTCCATCCCCTGCAAAGCAAACAAAAATCAGGAAAAATCAAGTCATTCAGTTCAACAAAAGGCTCAAATAAAGTGAAAAGCTCAAAAAATAGAGTGGAAAAGTAAAGTCACATTGCAAACATTATAAAGTGGGTTTTTATGAATCAAAAATTAAAAAGCTCCTGGTATATAAATCGTTTTCTCAATTCAAAAGCTCATTTTCATTCAAGAAACAAGGTTGAGCAAAGTGAAGGCCGTGTTTGAGCAAAGGAAGGGAGTTTGGAGAAAAGCTGTCCAACTTTGTGGGCACGGCGCACTGGGTGAGTGGTGCGGTGCATACAAGAGGCATGCCCCATAGAGTCACCCTTCTTAGTGTTAAATTGTACTGACGCGACGCAAATAGGAGGCATGGCGCATTGGGTTTGAGGCGCGGCGCATAGAGCTACCAAGCCCGTTTCTCTAAAAAACTCCCTCAAATCGCTAAAATCGCTCAAAAATTCTAGTGTGCAAGTAAGTTAAGCCCTCTTCCTTTCTAGTGAAGGAGCTTTTGATAAAATTTATGGTAGTGGTGTAAAAGAAAAATCAAACCCTACTTCCTTGCCATTTCTTAAAAAATATTGCTTAAGGTTTGTACTTATCATTTTTCTGCCAAGTCTATTCTACCACTCCCTCAGTTTTTCACTCCTTCATTCATTTTCTCACCTTATCCACCCATTCCCCAACTCCCACATTTAGTCATCCCTATCCCCAATCCCCATTTTACCAAATCCTAATTACAAATCCCTAAACCCTAATTGATGTCCCTAAAGCTTACATATCACTCCCTAATCCCCTATTTCCCTAACAAAACCCTGTCCTAACAGTCCCAAAATCCCTCATACTCTCTCCCTCCACAGTCCCTCATATACTTTTCCCTTGGTGGCAGAAAATTAAAAACACCATAAATCTCCTACTACTCCTCAAGAAAACACACCCACTAGCAAAAATGGAGTTTGATCCTTCATATAACCATGATGAAGAGACACACAGTGATTCTCCTACAGAGGTACATGCACCCAGGAGATCTCATAAAGGTGGCAAACATATACGGGAGGAACCTAGTACCCTTGCTGAGCTACAAGCCTGCCCTCTCGCTATCACATGCTTCCAACACCGGTCCTGCTATGAGTTCTGTGAGATGGTTGCTAGAGTTCAGTATCATCATGAGTTGGCCTGGTTGTTTGTGCTTCATTTACATAATGGTCAAGCCACTCTAGCTGGTGTAACATTCACTTTAACACCATAATCTATTTCTCTAGCAACCGACATTCCTAATATTGGAGAGCAATGGAACAAAAGGTAGCAAATTGATAAGGAATATTATGAACCATACATCAAGCCCGGTTATTTGAGACAACTCAACAGAGTTTTTCCCTTTCGATACCTCAAATATTCATATGCTCCTTTAATGAAACTGATAATGAAATATTTCAGCTGTGAGGGCCAGTTTTCTTGCCTATATGCCTATCATATTAGGTTGTTGATGCTCTTTACCAGGGTGAGGATGATGAAACTCCCCTACTTCATGTGTCGAAACATTGAGAAGATCACCACCTTAGTACAACAAAAGACTCCTTAGCATCAATTCAACCATATTTACCATTTTCCTCTCATTAAGATTGTGGTCATGCATCAGTGTGGTTTGCAGGGCATCTCATGGGAGGACTTCATTTCTCATGAGTTCTTCACAGCTCCTCAGGGACCTCCATAGGCTTTGCATGAGACAGGTGGACCTTCATATCAGCAGGAGAGTCATGAGACACAGACTGCTAGTATGTCGGTGTTTGTCACTTATCAAAATGGCACTAGACGGTTATTTGCAGCAGCAAAGCGAGTATTATCTCCACTCGGGGTGGAAGGGGTCTCGCTTCCTTCATTAGCATAGCAGGTTTAGGACAAGGGCAAGAGGCCATTACAGGATGAGGGGCCTTTAGGTGAGCAGGAGACTGATTTCATTCTCATTGAGGGTGATGATACTGATTTGGGCCCACAAAGCTCAAATCTCAAAGAAGTCATCCAAGAGCAACATGTAGACATCAATGCTTTGTCCCTCAACTTAGAAAGAGCTAAGTGGATAATAAATTACTTGGAGCAAAGAAACAAGCAGCTTGAGGATCAACAAGTGATTATGGAATTGCAAAACATACGAGAGAACCGGCAAGCTACCAAAAGGAGGAAGGTGGAGCTCACGTCACTTGAGCACGAAATAAATACCGATCAAGAATCATGGCTTGAAAGAGCTAATATCCACTTAGAAAGGTTGTTAGAGAAGGCCAACAGGGAGAAGACATTGTTGAAGCATATGGCTTATCATTACATGGCGAGAAATAAAGTCCGCAAGGTAAGAATCAGGAGCTTAAAAGCAAAGTTGAAGAGGGCATCGAGGAGGCGAAAGGAGCATGATAGAATTCAGATATTGGCTGAGGCTTCCTTGGCCCAACACAATGCTTGGTGGAGAAAACTCAGCCCAAATTTCAAAAAATTTGGGACACTTTTTTCATTTGTGAAATTTTTGGGCTAAAACACAGAGTTTTCTGCCCTATGCACCGCGCCACCTGGTGCTCGCTTTTGATGGGAGCCTCCAAATGACAAAAAATCAGCATTTTTGGATTTGGAATGAAAAAATAGCTTTCCTACCAATGGCCAAGAAATTTTGACAGGTTTTGAGCCCTCAAAAAGGTAAAAAACACTCAAAAAATGACCTTACTGCCCCTGTTTTGACACACAGGAAGCAGTGTTGGGAGAACTCAGTTTTGGAGGGGCAAATGGAGGCAAAATTGAAAAATTCCACTTGGGTTGGAAAGTAAACAAGAAAAAATTTCCAACAATTACACTTGGAGAAAATTTGGACACTGGGAAAGCCTCCAAAAGTGGCTTCAAACAGGTGCTACGCATAGGGAAATCAGCGCGGTGCATTGGGTAATTTTTTCTTAGTTTGACCAAGAATACTCTGTTTTTCGCCTAGCTTTTGACAGTTTGACTTTTTCTCCTTCTCAATGTCAGACTTGTGATGTAATTTAATGTAAATTGATGGATCTTGATGTAATTATATCAAATTTTCACTTATGGAGATAGATCCATCTATCAAAAATTTGTTTGAAACTGAATGAATCAGTTCCCTAGTTTCTAGAGGCAAGCTGTTCCACAGCCTAATTTCTAGTTCTCAGTTTAGAATTAGTTGGAACAACTCCTAAAATTATGAGCTCGACCCCTAGAGGCTAGGATGAGTTATGGTTTGTCTATATCTTATGATCTTTCAGTCATTAGCATGGTTGGACTTTTGAGAAAGCTTGGAGCTTCATTGTATACTCATATCAGCAGTTTTGGCTAAGGAATAGAGACCGGGGTTTGCAACACTCTTTGGGATTCATGTGGAATTATGTTTTGGTATAGTGCTTTCTTCTATAATTGTGAATTTACTTATGTGTTATGTATGCCCTTATCTATCTTGTTTCTTCTTAACTAAAACAAATAAGGGTAAAGGTAGAATCCATTGAAATTGCAGTGCTCTACCTAGGGTTTGCTTAGTTATTGATGTTTTCAGCTGATTGAAGAGGATCCCTGAGGTTTTCTTGCCCTCTTCAACTCCTCAACTGTCTAATCTCTCCATCTCATTTAATTTGAAATGCCAAATCAGTTGCCTACCTTGCCCCATTGAGATCTTTGCAAAACTGAGCCTCATTCCCTGCACCCAAAATCTACCTCTCCATTTGAGCCAACAAAAATATCATTTTATTCAATCAAACTCTTTTGCACACATACCTAGCCTAAAATCAGTCAGCATATCAGTCATCTCAAGCCCTCATTGATCATATTTTGCTGAGATTGACCAGGAGAGAGCCCTCTCCCGACCTAGTAGGGCTAACTACCAGGTTAAGCGTGGTTTGATGTTGTCCTAGATCCTACCTTTCTCACCCTGAGGTAGATTTAGGCTCTAACAACAAGGAAATCAAGCTAAAATGGTAAGAGGTCAAAGAAGTATTTGCAGGAACTTTTGAAGAATACCTCGAAGACTGTCAGGTGTATATGAACATTCACAAGTCTGGCTTGTACTGGATTCCATGCAGATACCTGACGTTTCCATGTGTAGACATGATACACTGTATCGTCTTGCACACTGATCCCAAGACAATGACTCTGAGCAGCGTCAGTGGGATGAAGATTTCCACCTTATGGGCACATGATTATGATGAAATGTAGATGTTGAAGCCTGTGACTATCATGGAGACTCCTTTCAGCTTACCCAACAGTAGTGCCAACTCCAGATACATTTTGAGGCATTGGGTAAAGGAGCTAGCTAGATTTAGGATGACACCAAACCAAATCTATAAGACAAAGATACTACGGAAAGCCGTATCAATACTTGGCCATATTTGCATGTCGACTATGTGGCCAAGAATGCATGGAAACCTTCCCACAGAGTTGGGTGATCATGTTGCACCAACTGGCCAAAGAGGATAAACCATGTAACTGGTTCGACATGTTGGCCCATCAGCTGAAGAAACATGTAACAAAGGCTCGACAGTCACCTGGAGATATGCAAGCAGAGATCGACATGTCTGCCTACATCTTAGATGCAATCTATGCCTAACAGGAGTTCCCAGGCTTAGAGTGGGCATGGTCACCAGTGAAGACTGTTGTGAATACATATTGTAAGTGGGCTTGGTTGTCTGAATGCAGCTTCAAAGGAGTAATCACACGGTTGTTCGAATCACTTTGACATTTAAGTTCCCCAGTAAATAACACCATCAATATCATCACTGAATGTTTCAAAAAAATATTGCCTAAATGTCATATGATAAGTGGCTCCTAAATCCAAAATACAATTATCTCGCCATGAAGAAAATGTAGTGTTGAAAGCATCATTAATATTAGAATTACTTTGAGCAATAATGTAATGTGCAGACTCTGATGATTTTTCCTTATCTGGTGGTGGTTGATATTTATTTTCATTCAACTGTTCTCTCCTTTCACTGAATTTCTCCCAAGGGATTTTACAGTTAGTAGCAGTATGACCAATTTTACCACATCTAAAACATTTGATAGCTAGTCTATCATTAAAATTCCTTTGTTGTCTGTCTCCCTAATTAATTTTTCCTGCCCTGCTTCTATAATTTCTCCTACCATGACCTCTACTACTTTTATCACCTCTAAAAGTTTCAGCATGAGACTTTTGATCCTTGTGTGCAAGGCACAAAGTTTCTACATTAGAGTTAGGTAGAGCCTCTTTCTTCCCAAAGGTTTTTTCTCTCTCAACTATTTTGTGTACTAGTTTAACAAATGTAATGTCTTTTAACTGCCCACTAGCTTGGAGAGATTCCAAATAGTGTGAATAGATAGGGTGAAGGAATTTTATAAAAGATGTAAGTTGTAAATCTACTTTGATTCCACCGGTTTCTATATCATGAAAAATTGCTTTTATTTCAGAGGCACTCTTCAAAGGATCATTATCCTTCATCTACAAATTAAACAACTTTAACAATAAATGAATAATTTCGAGTTCTGAGTGTGAATCATACAATTCTTTCAACTTCTTTAATCCTTAAAATGTAGTACCACAAGAAATGATATATCGAATTACCTATTTTGTCATCGATGCAGTTATTAATGCATATGCCTTGTTGTCTTTTCTCTCCCAAATTGCATACTGCTTCTCATTATCAGGTAGCTCTGATGCAATTTTTTTTCCATCACTGTCCTTCTTGCAAAGACAAACTTCCCACAAATCGTTAAAAACAAGGGCACTTTTAAGCTTTCTAAACCACTCTTGATAATTTTCCTTTCCATTAAGAACAAATCCAACTATGGAAACTATTGAGGTCATAATTGCTATGCAGCCAAATATTCTTCAAATCCTTTCAAATTTAAAATATATGCAATACTTTTGAAAATATATAAATTCGTTTCTCCTGTTGTTTCAAACAAAGTTGGCTTTGTGGTTTAATGATAAGTTTCAGAAGTATCCTAGCAAGGATCTAGGTTCAAATCTTATTGGCTTCCAAATATTTTATTTTACCAATCACCTCCTAAAAAAATATGCATTTCAAATCACGAGAAAATTGACCATCACCAGAAAATTGACCACTCTTCAATTAAAAATTTAAATCTGTACAAGCCCAAATAAAATAATGTAAAACAACAAGCGGCCCTTGAATGCATGGAACTTAGACTTTTAGCAAACAATCTAGCAATTATTGGTATTTGACTCAGTATTGGCAATTTTTATTGAGAACAACAAGCACTAAAAACTCCAACATGTATTCTAACTTCCAAGAATATGTTAAAAAAAAATCTTTATACCAGTGAATTTCTCCAACCGTCTTTCATTATGACGGAAACTTATAAAACTTACAAAGAGTCAATAGTTTGGGTGTCCCACTGGGCTAACCTTCAGCTGCATTCAATGATCCTCACAACCTTCATGATCCGTGTCTCCTTTACGCCATAGACTTCAAATACATGGAGTTTAGAAACAACTCAACCGAGGTTCTAATACCACTGTACAAGGCCAAATAAACTCCACAATGAAAAAACATCGTATTAATGATAAAATTACTTATTTATACATGTGCAATCTAGGTACGAGACAATTGTGTCTTAGTAACTTATTAACCATAAAAATAGAATAAAAACTAATTACATATTATACAATAACAATCCCGAAGAATTAATTAACATATGGAGTTTTGGGATCCTTAATATATTATTAAGGATAAATATATGAAACAACTTTCTTTTGTAGATTGGTACCGATCTGGGTTGATATAAAACAAGAATGATCCTGCATATGGCACAATTTCATGAAAGTCAAATGTTGGATCATAGCAGATTTACAATGGGAGATAGGTACAAGATCTTCGGTTTTATTGGGGATTGATCATGTCCTAGGTTTACACGACTCATCAATTCTTCCAGCATCGCTCGCCAACCATCTCCAGAGAATAGGCATCTTTCACACCTCCCCTTATGCAAAAATTGGATGAAGCAGACCAAGCTGTTGAAGAATGAATTCCAGAGTATCACTTTTGAGCACATATTCTAGGAATCTAACTCCAGTTGAGTTTCTAACCAAGAGAGGGCTCAGGTCTACGTCTGGCTACATACATTTTAAGATTTATAGGTTGGGTGAGCACTGTCATATAATTGGCAACTATCCTATGTATTGAATGATGGAATGACAGATATTCTAGTCATTTGGGATGCTTTATGTCTTCATTCTCCAAATCTTGATCGACATTGCTAGAGAATATTGATCATGATGGATGAAGATAGATAGACATATCATGACTCTAATGGATCCAAACTGTAACAATTTTGAATATGTGTTAACCTGTTGTATGACATAGTACATATATTTTGAGATTTATAAACCAATTTTGATGTATAACTAAGGTCTATATAAGGGCTTATATGGACAATGTAACTTTGACTATGTAATGGTTTTTTCTTTTATAGAAATAATTTGTCTTTTTTTGAAAATAAAATAAAATGATTATTTAATATTCTATATTGATTTCTTTTATAGAAATGATTTTTTTTGGTGAAAAAAAGCATTAAAAAACTTGTTTAATATTCTATTTCTCAATAATATCTAACTATCATTATTCTACCCACTATTTAACATGGAAAATATATAGTGTACAATCAGTTTCTTTAATATGATAATTCATAATTTTTTTAATATATAACACACTAAAATAAAGACTATAAAGGAGATATTACATATTCACATTTTGCCATCAAATTTTAAAAATTCAAATATAATTAATATTAGCAAATTGTTTCTAAAGATTTAAATATAATTAATATTAACAAAAGTACACAGAAGGAATCGAAGATTTGGGAAGATCATCTAGCCACTCACTTAAATACAAGTATCATTAATATTTTCTATGAGTGGAGCAAAATTGTTTCTTGATAAAAATATGTAGATGATAGATATCTAAAACCACTCAAAAATATTAGAAAGAAAAATACAAATCTTTGAAAAAGATTCCAATTGTTAGATTTTAACCGTGGATAAACATAATTAAACTACTATTAAAATTGAAGAAAACATTTTTATTATTCAGAAAGATGCCATCAATTCCTTCTGTACAACTATTCCCAAGTGCTAGCACAGATTCCACAATTTTACTAATGATCTCTCGTTCTTCATACAAGATTGTCTCGCCCATATTATCCGCACCACCACGCCGCCCAAGGGACTTTTTTGGATTCAACATGCGGCTGTTATTTATGACTTGCAAGACCTCTTCGTCCAGCTTGTTCTCCTGCTCTTTGTTTATTTCTACATTCAAAAAATCATATACTTCCATGTGACTCTCATTCTCCTAGGCTGGCAGTGGGGTGAGATTGATGGTTGTGCGCTCGAATTCGGTGCTATGTGGGAACCTTATCACTGTCAGTTTGATGCCCCATTGATATGCCATTCTTCTTCCAAATTCTAGAAATTAGTGATCATCTGGTCCTCTGAAGAACTGTCCACCAAGATGCCAACAGAGCAGGGTGCGCTCTTCAACACAATAATTCATTGTCCTGAATCCTAGGTTCATAGACTCCACGACAGGGACGACGTGCTGATATTTTTCAAAATAGTTCATTGTCCTGAATCCTAGGTTCATAGACTCCACGACATCGTCGATGTGCCGGTATTTTTCAAAGGGAAGTAAAATCATGGCTATCTATTTCTGGTCAGCAATGTTGCAGATATCCTTGTGCATGTCCTGGATCTGAGAGATGGTGGTCATGGGCTTCACTGTTACTTTGCTCACCTGCCCATACACCTTGAACACAATCACTGTCTGGTCTTGTTACGATCTGTTTCGATTCGAATAGGGGAGGTCTCTTTTTTCTGGCCTTGTGA
The DNA here is from genome assembly GCA_000404065.3 of Pinus taeda. NCBI lineage: Eukaryota > Viridiplantae > Streptophyta > Pinopsida > Pinales > Pinaceae > Pinus > Pinus taeda. The sequence goes on along the minus strand of APFE031446837.1, from coordinate 35,542 downwards.
ACCATCATGATCGCAGAAGACCTCTCTGACATTTCTAGTAGGTGCATGATGTAGAGGCGTAGGGCAGGCTTTCGAATTCCCTTGTAGGCATCTATCAAGTTTATCATAGTTGGCATGATCGAGGTGCCAGAAAAGAAGAGGGAGATTGTGTAGTCTCATACATACTGTCATTATTGAGACCATCATATTTGTATCATCGAACTCTAGAAACTATGGAGTTATGAAGAACCTCGCTCTACCCCAAAACTGTGGCCCCTCATTTAGAGCGAACTCTAAGTTTTTCTATGTATTAAATTGAACTACGAAGAATCCCTTGGAACATCAATAGATATCATAGTTGGGGGTTCAAGTAGTAAATAACCATTGGTGTAGAGCCTCCGATCTGGGCCAAAAACCATTGAATTTGCATATAACTACTCTATATTGGAGAACATTAAACATACCATTTACCTCTGGTAGGTTGACTGCCATGGCTATTGTTTGTTCCATCTATTCAATGATATAAAGTCTTGGGATATTTTGGATATGATCATATAAATTATGTGTTCCCTTTCACTGTGTCCTTGAATGAGCCAAATCCATTGGGGTTTTTAGATCGAACTGCTTCCTTGTGTGATACTAAGGCATCTGGTTTCCTAGTACACATAGCTCTACCACACAGCTTCACATTTAAGACGACCGTGGAGTTTCTTAAGATACCATAATCAATTAATTTCCTCCCTTCATATAATAGATGTTATGAGGACACAAGGAAGCTAATATGAGGTTCTATCTAATATTTTATATTCATCACCAAATCATATCTAGAAACCCATAACAGAATTGAGTTCCTGCTTAGGGTCTTAACAGAGATCTGAAAACACTTTTCCAGATCTCAATTTAATATCTAAGGAGGCAAAACTCTCATATATAAAGACTTCTTCAGATCTACTGGCCCCAAATTGACCATTGGAAACTTCAAATCCCACAGAGTGATGAAAATTTGGTGTCCCTATCCACAAAGAAAAAACCTTTTAATGAGCAGCCTTGTAGGGCACGTATGGAAAATTCTCTCCCAGCAAAAACCACAACCGTCATAGAAGACTTGTTAATAAAATAGTTTTATTTATTTATATGTCATGATATTATTATTATTATTATTATCTATAATTATATGGAATATTACAATTTAGAGCTCTATTCATGTTAGGAGTTGCCTGTTAAAGAGACAAGTTTCAAATTTCAATAAGTTTTTCTTACTTTTAATAATTTCATTTATGGTTTTGTTGATTGGGTTCTATATTTTATGAGAAAAAAACCTATAATATTATTTATGAAATAATATACATCTATACATTCTTGTACCATTCAGATGACTATTACAGCCAAAAAACTACACTTAAAAGTAAATCATCATGACTACTATTTTGTAGAAAATAATTGTATCTATGTGAAGCCTTGAGAGAGGCAATTTTTGACCTTTTATGTTCTATTCAATATCCATATAGACAATATATAATAAAAAAGATGCACATAGAGTACTTCAGGAAATAGATCAGAGATGAGTTGCCATTTTTTTATTTTTTCTATCCTTTGTAAACTATTTGCCTGTATCTATCCCAAAAAAGAAGGTATGTGCCAAATCTGCCACCTGTGTGTACATAAGAAACAATCTATGCATATCAATATGGGATCCAAATTTAGTTATTGCCAAAGGTTGAGAAGAGATTCAATGGATTGATCCTCCTTCTATCCAATAAGTTTTTTTGTGCCTTCATCCATTTCCAATCCACTCTTTGAGAGGTCATCGACCCTTTGATTTTTATCCTTGTAAATGTGTTCAAAAGTGATATGTGAGAAATGTAGAAGGATTGAGAGAATATTTTTATATAAAGGCAACATAGTGTAGTTCCTTAGTCAAGAAGAGTCAATCATCCAATCTATAACAACATTTGAGTTTCCATAAACATGTGGAGTGGTGAGGTTTTGTGCTTTTGCAATTTTTAAAAGACCATTTAGAGAAAATAATTTAGCATAATTATTTGAGTTGGTCCAATATTTCCATAAAAATAAAATACATGGGAATTTTGATGAAGATTTGACCCCCAATCCTCCTATGGAGGGATGATGTGTAACACCATTGAAGAAAGCCCAACAATTTTTGGTTGTGATCCTTGAATCGATACTTAAAATCAATGGAGGATTTTGACTAAGGAGGGAATTGATCCCTGAATGCTCAAGATTTGCAGGGCTACACGAAGAAAGGATTGTTCCTGATCCTCAAAAATTGCTTGATTTCACTCTAAACAAATTCCTCGTGCAACAATTAATGGTAGAGCTTTGAGAGATGTTTATGTTTATCCACTATCCTTCTTTTTAGACAATATCTATTTATCTTACTTTGTTTATTTTCTTTTAGTATTTATATTCCATATATTTTGTTTCATCTAACAAGAGACACCACAGGAAATATCATAACAATTTTCTATATTAATCCTTTCTCCAAATTTAGAAAAGAAAAACAAAAAAATAAGTTAGGGGAATACTCTCATATCTTTTAAATAACACAAAGATTCATCATGAAGCAGGTAAAACTGCATTTGAGGAAGAATACATGTGAAAATACAAGACAGGTCACTTGATTGAATGCCCTTGTAACTTCTATTGGCACCCCTTTGAGTAGTACCATATCAAATGACACCTATATATAGTATTGTCTTCCACATACTTTCGAATATATCATAAACCCTCTAGGTGCACCTCAAACCAACTTGAGATAATCCTATCTATTACCGCTCATACTGGCATGAGCGATAAATGGTATTGTGCAAATGGATGGGATGACTCTCTTCTTCCAAAATTTAGGATATTGGCGAAGGTTGTTTCAATGGTACATCTTTTTCTTCATCATGGTGATCACATGATCATGTTCTAGTCACTTTCACTTAATGTTGTGTGGTTTTCCTCTACATGGTGTGTACTCTCCAAGTTTGTTTATTCATATTTCATAACATCTCATCATTTCACTTAAGTAATTTGTTTGTCACAACTTATTATCGCTTTTTGCCTAATTGAAACTCACTTTAGCCTTTTGTTGAAGGCTCAAAATTCGTTGCCTCAACAAGGGGGATAATCACCCAGTCTAGACCTTGGGACAACTCCTTTTTCATTAGGAATAGTGGCTCTGACTGGGGATGATGGGACCAGTTTTCCAATCTATTTGTATGCTCGTGCAAACAGGATGATGTTTTGATATTTTGGAATAATACTTATCCTCAAACTAGTCTAATTTAACTAATAATCATGTGCAATTTGTCCTAATAAAAAAGATTTATCTAACTATAACTATCCTGTGAGTAACATGATATATGTGATCTAAAATGATGTGTGAAAGCAATTGATAATAAAGATAATTCAATTACGATAAGAAGTGAATTCGTTTAACAATGATCATTTCGTATAAAAAGTTAGCTGAAACGATATGAGAGATATATTGCATAAAAATCATTCATGTATTTAGCATAAACTATAAATTATCATCATACAATAGTGCAATAATGACAATAAAAAATTCAAACATTCATACATAAATAACTTGAAGATAATTTATTGCTTGACGCATAAGTAAAAAGAATTAAGAGATAAAAGTACCATTTATAATACGTTCTACTCATGTGCTCCAGCAATATTGATCTACTTTCAAATCATCCAACATCATCTAAGAGTACATACGTGGAATTTTAGTAGAAGATGTTAAATTCAAGTAGAAAATAAATCCCGTTCCATTAATTTCACCAAAAATTCCTCAAAGGGACAAAAGTGCATGTTCTGAAGAATGTTTCTGATAAAATTTCTGGACCCCTCTCTAAATGCATGAGAGGGGTTTAAATACTAACTTAAGAAACTAAAAATATATTATTACAAAAAAAGTTGAGGAGGTTTAAATGACCTGCCTCAATTTAAGCAAAATAAAACAAAAATAGAGATGTGCATAATGACTAATCCTGCATACGGTTTTTCAGATCACAAATATCTAGCATGGTCTTGAGGAGTGTAGGTTGGCCGACTTCGGCTTTCAGTTGTCCTGTAAACATGACATTGATGAGCGATGACACCATTTTCTCGGTAGAAACAATTAGGCATCTCAGGGTCATCCACTGGCTGTGCGGTTTTACCAGATATTTCCAATATGCCTCCCAGTTTAACCTAGTCACTTGCCTAATTATTTCTGCTCTTTCTTCTGTTGCCTATTTACACTATAATTCAAGTTGTTTTGCATTCGAAAGGAAACCAGGAGTGGTCTCTGCCACAAGATTAACACTATGAAAATTTTCATTTACACTTTCAATGACATGGTTTGCCGCCACTATCGCATCCTCTGTTGCCTGTTCTGCCTCTTTGAGCCGAGAATCCCAACTTGCAAATAAGATATCCTTATGTGATTCATCCATTTTGGGCATGTCGGCTCTTCTCCCATTTTCCGAATTTTGCCAAGTTATGAAATCTGAAACCTTTTTAAGAATTTCATCATATTCAAGTCGCATTTCCGCAACTTGGCTTTATTAATTTGTCAGTTGTTTCGCAGTGAGAGTTCCACTGCGAGATTTTTTGGCATATCAATCCTTTTTGGTGTGTGAGCTGGGAGTTGAGGCCGATTGCTTCGGTGAGAAACTGATCAATTTTTGGGTCATCCTTATGCAGATCTGTTATGCTCTGTATCTGTGCCTCCTTACCTGCCAAGCTGCTTTGATGTTTTATTTGCATTTGTTGGAACTCCTGCTGTAGCTTAGCCAATGGTATTTTTGCTTGTTGGTTGGTTTTGGCTTGTTGTAACTGCTGTTCAAGTGACAAAATTTTGTCTTATTTTTCTTTAAGGAATAGTTGTACCTCTATTGCTTTGTCAATGGTTGCCACAGTGTATTCACTTGTGAACTATGAGAGCCTGGTGAGGTTGGCCGATGGGTTGGTGGATGAGTCTTTCAAGAGGACATCCATCGACTCATTTTCTGGAGTGGTAGCAGTTGTGGATTCCAATTTTCTTTTCTTTCTCTATCTCTTAACAATGACCTTGTGCTGTGAGCTGTAAAATACATCAAGAGGGGGAATTTATTCTATTCTCAAAACAATATAAGAGGTGGGGATAACAGGAACATGTTCTATTTCTTGAGTATTCACAGTTCCCCCTGTTAAAATTTCTGGAGTTCTTTCCTGATGTGTCATTTGTGTCTCCGGTGCTTGTTCCTCTGTGTTGAGTTTTTTGTTGAAATTATCCCACTCCTCTTCCAAATTATTTACCCGAGGCTTTATTAGCTGTATAGTGGGAGTATGGGTTTTAGTCTGCTTGATGGTCAAAGTCTGTTCATCTGTCATTGCTGCAGACTGGGCTATATCCTTGATTGATTCCTTGCTCCTGCTTTTCCTATATTCTGATGACTTCTCAGATCCCTTGGCAGATTTCTCTCAGGATTCCTCTCTCGAATTAGTTTTAGATTTTTCCTTAGAGTCACCATCTATGCTTACATTGGGAGTGGGCTCCCTTATTGGTTCAATTAAAAATTGGTCCAATGGGACCTTTGGTAATCTCTTTTCTTTGTAGCTATAAAATGCTTGAAGACCCTCTTGATAAAAAAAGTATCTATGCCATATGCTTCACTTCTTTGAAGGTATTCCTCTGTAAGAAAACATCATCAAATGGGTCCTTCTCATTGTTGAATATTTTTATTTTGATCATTGTGGCAAAATCCTTGACAATACCGAATGGGTTGTATTGTCTTCCGGGGAACTTAGGTAATCGTAGAGACAACATATTATCTACATCCTTGAACGCATGTCCAAGGTCATGTAATGTGAACACTCCGCATGACACAGGAAATTGAGGCCAAATGGCCTTCTTTGACACTTTCAATGTTTTGCTCATCCCTCCTTCACTGCATGTCTGATAGGCTATCTCTCTAGCCATTAATTTATCCGGGACATAGAAAGGGAGAACATGGGGAGAGGCGATGCTGTCAAATACTATGATATATGTAAATGTCTCTTCCTCGAACCATCAGGCTACTGGGAGGATATCTACCTTGGCTTCTTGGGGGCATCTGGGGTCATCTCAGTTTATGGATGGGAAGCATAACCCCGTGACAAATATTGAAAAAATGTGGTTCAAAATTGGATTCCCACATGTCTTTGCGGTGGATGTGAATAGGAAGTGGATCTCGAATAGTCCACTTCCATCCCATAAGAGGGAATTTGGCACCAAAACAAATAGCGTCCATTACATAAGCACTCATGAAAAATGGAGGGTAAACCCTCGAAGCAATACTTATTTTCCTTTTATACTCTATAATGGCTTTAGCTAAATTATTAGACAGGATTTGTGCCCAATCTATTATTGTTGCATTAACGTATGCATCTATTAAGGGCAACCATTCTGAGAAGAATTTGTTACTTTCAGGTTTGTCAAATAGTCTACATAGTGTAGCCGTAGCAAAATAGAAAGGGGAACAAACAGATGCAGTGGCGTACATACCGTTTTTATCTTTCTTGATTATTTCATCATTATTTGACCAATTCTTTGTGCAGTCAGTCGGGTCCTCATTTTCTTTGACGAATTTCTCAACAAATTTCCTGTTGTAGGTAACCCGTGGCTCTAGTAGGTGGTACATAAGCATTAGGTTATCTGGAGTGAAAGATCCTATAACTTCCTGGCCTCCTGTTTTGAATTCTCTTTCAGATATATCAACGTCGTCAATGATCCACTTAACCATGTCAGTATACGGGATTATTTTTGGTCGTGCATCTATTCGGTGCAGAAATGAGCACACAAGCTCAGTTATGGAAGCATTAGAGGAATCACACCCATCAACTATAATCGTTGTCTCAAGAATCATTGGTTTTTCTTCTTCCAGTAACTGATACATAGCATCCCATGTAGACGTCCTTGCTTCCTTATTACATGTATTATTTGTGAACAAAGGAGTCATTTCTGACTTCTCAGAGGCCACTGCTTTCCCTTTCTTCACCATTGCTTTCGGCGTCCTATTCTGCAGCTTTTTCTTGAGAGTTTCAAGAGGAACAATTTATCAAATAAAAATGATACTGAACATAGCAATGAATCGATGAAGAAAACCAGTAAAGGTGATAAAGGCGTTTTATTTGAAATCATGTAAGAAGATATCAAATCATGCTAAATGACCTTTCACACACAAACACAATTAATTCTTCATAAATGTCCACTAATGATCCATTATCTTTTAACTTGATTGTCCATAAATATTCACATCGTAAATCGAGAAACAATCTCCTAAGGTGGTGAGCTTTTAAACTGCGATAATAGCGATTTTGCGATTTGCAAAGCAATATTACAGATCACTATATGGCATAATTCGTTTTTTGTTTAGCTTACCATTTTTTGAGTTTGTGCGAAATGTGAGATGCGAGAAACAAGTGTGATCACTTTTCAGGCTTCTTTTTAACGAATAATGAACCTCCGCATGTGTTGGTGGAATGATTAAGAGGTGGGTCCAGGTTGAGATCGCATTTCGCAATATCGGCATATAATAGGTTGAGGCTTGTGTTGCATGACTGAAATGCGATGCAAGTAGGCTATTGTACCATCGCAATTTCGTAAATTGCAATCCTTCGAGGTAGCCTCTTAAGAAAAGTCTTTTATAAACAACGATTTTGCGATGCGAGACTTTAGCTTTTTTAAAGAAGCTTCAAGGACTTTCTAAAATTATGACAGTTTTTTGAATATAGATTTTCTTTTTTTATTGTTTCATTGTAGATCGTGGTGGGTTAGAAAGGTATCATTTGTGATGCATTTCATGCTAAATATGAAAAAGTAGCATTTTAATGGTTTTATAGGTTTTGTTTGATATCTTGATTTATTCTAAAAATAAAAGAAATACCTACATGCTAGGATTTATTTTTTGGGTATATATATATTTTTGAAAGGGTCCCCATTTATTAAAGTAATATTTTAATACTAACATTATAAATGGGTGCGGGGGTTGTTGACAAGCATAACAATTGGCGATTCACATGGAATACAAGGTAAGTAGTACTGCTCGTTTTATCAATAAACAACATCTGCTCTAACTATCTTTCTTTTGATTGCCCTTTTCTCACAGATAGTCATTTTACCTACATCAGTCATTAATTGGTTATAAAGATAAAAGCAAAATAATCTCATTAGATTAGTTTTGGTATACTCATTTGTTGTAGGTAGAGCCTCTGTTGCCAGCAGGCATTCATAGTCTTGACAGGGTTACCTGTTACCCAACAATGATTCAATATTTCACTTAAGTAAGAATGCAATTTTCAAGATAAATTCTTCTGTATACTTGATGCATTCTTTATTTTATTGAAGTAATTCATTCTTATTTTATTTCTTAAAGGACAATGTCTTGGTTTGGTGGCCAAAATTGATAATGTCATTCACTTGATTTGTAACTGAACTGAACAAGCTGGCTCTTGATGAGACCCCTTGTCTTTTGATTGATCAATCTCAAGCCATTACCTTGTTTTGATATTCAGTATTGGTAATGTCAATTAGTTATAATATTATGATCATGGTAAGCTAGCTCTTGATGAGACCTCTTATCCTTTAAGTTTAAAGTATATCTTTTAATTACACTCTAAAATTGAAAGCTACTCAAGTGGGGGGAATCATTGGCTCCTTAAGAGTTTCTGGACGACAATAGTATAGTTTAAAGATGATTTTCCGCAGAGAAACTTCACTTTGTTAGTGATACTTTTCCTGAATGATGTAAAGAAATTTTCTTTCTGAAGCTAAGCTTTATCAAAGATCAGATAATTTAGCAGAAAAACTAGTAGTTTTGGAGCTATAACACTCAACTATTTATTTCATGAATGAAGATTAATTTTCATAACCATTTCTACTTATACAAGCGAAAAAACAAAATTAAAAAGAGAAACTATCCTCAGTAAAACCAAACGTAAACGTTTTCAACTTGTATTATTATTTCAAAAGAAAATTAACTAAAGAGTATACTATACAGTGATCGAAAGAGATCATCTTCTATGGAAAATATTTCTTTAGGACTTGCCCATTAACAAGTAGAGGTTCTCTTTTACCTGCTAAATTTTGTAACATAAAAGTTGATGGGCCTATTAGCTCGACAATCTGGAATGGGCTAAGCCACATTCGTTGGAACTTAGTATGCTTGCCTTTCTCTTCGTGGGATTTATCCCATTTTAACACTAAGTCTCCAAGTTGGAATTTTTTTGAAGATACATAATTTGAATCAAAGGACGCTTTGACTAACTGCTGATGATGTGCATGGGTAGTTCTAGCCTTTTCTCATTCCTCTTCAAGTTTAAGGATTTTTAATTGTCTCAGTTGCATAGATGAGGAAGGAGTTTCTTCTATGAATTGAACTAAGGAAAACGAGGGAATAGCTATGTTTGTTGGTAAGACAACTTCTTTCCCATAAACTAGATTAGAAGGAGAAGTGCCGATGGAGGTTTTCTGAGTTATTCGATCTGCCCATAGAGAAAACACTAAATATTTATGCTATTTCTTTTGACTTAGATCAACAGTTTGTTTAATAATCTTGATAAAGTTCTTATTTGTCAATTTGGCTAATATATTTCCTTGTGGATAATAATTAGCAGAATATTTAAGTTTAAAGCCTCTTTTAAGAGCAAACTCTGTCATAGCATTGCTTGCAAAGTAAGATGCATTATCAAACATTAAGGCAGAAGGTAAACCAAACTTGGTGATGATAAATTGATCTATAAATTCAATAATGTTCTTAGAGTTGGCTACCTTGAGTGGAATTTATTCTACCCATTTGGTGAAGTAATCAGTGGCTGTAATGATATATTTATGCTGCTTAGAAGAATGAGGAACGATCTCACCTATTATGTCCAATCCCCACTATTCAAATGGTTGATCAATGTTGACTGGTTGTAGTGGTAATGCTGGTTTCTTCTGTATTCCGACAACTGTCTGACATATCTCACATTTCCTTACGTAACTGTGTGCATCTTTGAATATGTTTGGCCAGTAATAACCTGCATGTAGCATTTTATGTGGCGTCGCATCTCCTGCAAAGTGTCCGCCACCCGGTCCATCGTGAAGTTCCTGTAATACTTTCTCTACTTTAGATTTATCAAGACATGTAAGCAAAACAGAATCATAATTCATTCTAAACAGCCCATTGTTGACAATTTGATACTGTTTAGCTTTCAACCTCAAGGCTCTTTTCCTTGTGTAATTCAAATGTGGAGGTGCATATCCATTTTTTAAATAGAATATTATATCAACATATGTTGATTCAGTGTCGCTAAGGCTTACGTCATAGATTTGTACCTCGTCACCTGAATGCTGTGATTCTAACATATTCGATGCTCCTGCCAACATCCTGCAAAAACCTTAACCTTTCGCAATGTTGCTGGTTTGATTTCAATGTAATATTCTTGCAGAGCCATAACCCAATTTGCTCTTTTTTCACCCACATCCATTTGTACTAGAAGATTTCTTACTGCTGGGAATGGTATTATCAACTTGGTGTGGGTTTTGAGAAGAAAAGGTCTAAAGTGTTTTATTGATTTGAAAACAGCGTAAGCTTGTTTTTCAACATTTGAGTAATTCAATATAGCTCCCTGTAAATTTGAGCTAAAGAAAGAAATCATGGCTTTGGCTTCGTCTTGATTTGCTCATGTTAATATGGCTGCGCATGATTTCTTGGAAGCGAAAGTGTACAAAGTGAAATGATTGGAAAAATTCGGCGTTGCTAAAGATGAGGCGTTTATGATTGCATGTTTTATCAAGTTAAAAGCTTCATGTTCTAAATGACCCCATTTAAATAGAGAATTTTTCTTTATCATGGCTTGAAGGGGTAATACAATTCTTGAGAAGTCAGGGACAAATCGTTTGACAAAATTTATTAGACCAAGGAAAGATTGAATCGATTTTTTGTTATGGGGTAAAGGTATTTTAGAAATTTCTTTAATCCTGTCTGGGTCAATATGAATCCCTGTTTGGACACAATAAATCCAAGGAATTTTCCTTCATTTAACACGAAAAAAGACTTCTTGGGGTTAAGGGAAATCCCATACTTTTGACAACGTTCAAAGATTTTTTTAGATCTCTCAGATGATTACTACGTTTTTTGGAATATACAATTATATCATCTAAGTATATGACCACTGACATGTTTACTAAACCCTTGAAGGCAATGTCCATGTCTCTTTGGAAAGTGGCACCAACATTAATTAGTCTGAGCGACATCTTTTGATAGGCGTAAGTGCCCCATTTTGTTTTGAATGTAGTTTTCAGTTGATCATCTTGATGGACTAAGATTTGATTGTAACCTGAGAAACCATCTAGAAAGGACATTAGTTCTGAGCCTGCAACTGATTGCAATATCTGTTCCATAGGACGCAACGGAAAATTGTCCTTTTGGAAAGCTTTATTGAGATTGCGAAAGTCTATACAAATCCGAATATCACCGTTTTTCTTTCTGACTGGGATGATATTGGAGACCCACCTGGAATGCCTGATAGGAAAAATAATTTTGGCTTTTAGTATTTTGTTTAACTTAGATTTAATCTCACTTCCTAAATTAGCATGAATTTTCCTCAATTTCGGCTGAACAGGTTTTTCATCAGAGGTCATAGGAATAGTATGTTGAATAATAGAAGTGTCAAAGGTTTTAAGATCATCGTAATTCCAAGCAAAGACATTCTTATATTGTTTCAACAAACGTATAAAAGTTGATTTTTCTTCCGATGTGAGTCTGAGACCTAGATTAATGTTTTGTGGTTTCATGTTAGTTCCAAGATTGATCAATTCATACCTCAGAGTTGAACTCTGAAGTTTTGAATTAGTAGATCGTTTGAATCTATCTTTGAGGTTGTATAAATATTCCAATTTAGCTACAGATTTTGGTATAGCATTATTGTTGGTTTCTTGCTTCAGTTGGTTGTCATGCTGGTCTTCATCAACTATCTGGTCATCATAAGAGCCTTCTGAAGTGAGGAAGCTTACGATATTTGTATCGTTGTTAAAGATTCTCCAGTTGGTGATATTATCAGGAATAGACGACCTAAAAATTAATTCAATGGAGAATTGATTTGGGCTGTAATCTTCTAGTGGAATAACTAGCTTGGAAGCTACATTAGCTAGGATATTGGTGCTAGCATTTTGGAGTCTTGGGATAGAGGAAACATTAAACGCTGTAAAATGTGAGGTCAGGTCTTGGACTAATGATTGATAGTGTTTCAAATGTCCTGACAGAAAATGTATAATATTTCTTACTTGTCTAACGACAATTTCAGAATCTCCAAACACTTCGAGGTATTTGATATTAAGACCAGTTGCTTTGTACAAACCTTGAACCAACGCTTCATATTTAGCAAGGTTGTTTGTGCAATCAAATTCAAGTCTACATGCTAGCATAGTCTTTTCCCCTTCTAGGCTAACTAATATGCATCCTGCCCCTGCTCTATCATTGGATCTAGATCCATAAAAAAATAATTTCCAAAATAAAGATTTATGTACAGGTTTATCTACAAAATTCATGCATTTAGAGGTGTCTTTTTGGGAATAATTTTCGATTTGAGACACAACAGAGTTTTCTAAGAAAGGTGAAGTATGAACATTGAAATCCCCTAGGAATGACTCAACAGAATAGTTTCCGATTATATTATTACTATATGCGACCGGCTCATTTTCTCCTTCCAGTTTTGTCACTATATATTTTTTATGTTTCTATCGATCAACCCTTATCTGATTTGGCTTGCCATTATAGGGAAGCCACATGTGAGATTGGTCGGTTGTGAAGTAACCATGGAGATTTTCTGACCAGTCCCTACTAAGGATTAAGCCATAGAATTCAGGAATATTAGCTACAAGTATATCAATGACTTGACAAACTTTTGGTTTTGATGAAAGTCTAATGGTTACTTGATTAAGTTCTCCAACAACTTTGACTTGAGATCGATCTAATTGTACTATTCGTACAACAGATTTCTAAGGCTGGACATTTAACTTAGTGCAAACTGTTCTAGGAAAAACGTTAGATGAAGCACCATAATCAACTAACAGTTGTGCAAGTTTTTATTAAAGACTTCAAAAGTAAGGAGAAATGGCAGAGTATGAGATTTAGATCTTCCTCCAATTAGAGCGATGTCGGTTGGATCAATTTTGTTTGCAGAAATACTAGGGGGTCTTCCCATTTCCTGAGTAGCCTGTGATATTACGGCGGCAGGAGGCGGGAACTGCTTTGAGTTCTTTCAAAAGTAGCTTATGTTGATGTTTTAATTTACTAAGCTCATGAAAGGTGATGTTTGCCCTAGTTTTCTTCATATCCTCAATAATATTGTATGCCATTTCGTCAGGAATTATCAGAGTTTTGGATGAATGTGAAGAATCTGATTGGGTAGGGTTTGTTTGAGTAGATTTCGATGAATATTTCTTACCTACGACATTATCTCTGGGAGGTGGCATTGAAGTTTTATGTTTTGAACTTGATTGAGGTGGATCAAGCTGATTTCTGCTTCTAGTGGCAACATGTAGTGCTTCTTGATCTTCCTCATTTGGAAGGATAAAATCCCACATTCCTTGTAATTCCACTATTCCTTCATCATCTGTTTGTTCTTCATTTGAGGCTTCTTCCTCATCTCCATTCAATTTAGTGTTCGATATAGCATTTGGAGGTTTAGGATCGGTTGGGGCATTCCTTTAATATGGTCTAAAAGGTTTCTTGGAAGAAGATTTTGCTACTTGTTTTTTTATGTCAACCATTTCGTTAGACATGGTCTTAAGGACTTTTTATAACCCTTCCATATCAAAAGGATCCTTTGGTGGTTTTTTCCTAGAATTGTCTCTAAAGGTTACTTTCTTGGATTTTCTTTCCTCTAATACGTTTTTCTTTTCTACGGCCAAGATACGGTTTTCAACTTCTATTGCTTCTTTCATATTTTCTGCTAACGTTGGTTTGGAAGCTCTATCAATGAATATGGTTGTGTTTGAAGGTAGAGTAGAAATGTACCGTTCATTTCGGACCTCATCACTAGGCTTTGACTTTGTAGGTATTTATTCAATAACTTATTGAAACAAGAGTTGAAGTCCTTAATGGGTTATTTTGGTTGGGCTTTCAAATTGGAGAGGTTATTTATCAAAATTGCTGTAGACCTATCATCTCCAAATTTCGTTAAAAATTGCTCTTGAAAAGCATCCCAACTATTAATAGATCTCGATGGTAACGAAATACCATGATATTGCTGCTCCTTGTAGAGTATATGGGAATAATCTTACAACTGCGCCTTCTTCTACTACTCCATTCAAATTAATGGACAACATGAAATTATTTATATGTTCTTCAGCTAACAGGCCATTATCAAGGTTAAATTTAGGTAACCATTTTTCTGGATGCGTTGGTAATTGGGACAAAGGTCCAGCCATTCTAATAGCTCCTGGGTTGGTCCATGGCCTTGGTTGATTCTATGCCATTGTTAGTATATTAGTAGAAGAGGGTGAAGTAGTGGTTGAAGGTGATTGGGTAGAGGATGGTGCAGCTCCTGTACCTGTGTGAATCATGATCTGGAGTTGGGAAGTGGGTGTGTGACCTTGCAATGATATGGATGGAATGGACAATGATGATGAAAGAATCTCACTATGAGATTCTGATGGTGTCTTATTAGCCCTTTTATAACTTGGTAGAGGGAATTCAAATGGTGGGATTCCAAGTTTTTCACTCTGTGCTCTAGTTAGCGGTTACGATGGGGTATATTGAGAAGTGAGATTGCCTTGGGATAACTCAAATTCTTCTTGAGATATTGAAATCCCCTGCAATTTGTGGATCAAAGATTTTACTTCAGGGGGTTCAGAAGAAGAACTGCCTGGTTTGTTTAGGATTTCAGCAGTGGGCTCTGTATTTTTATTTTCAACTTCTCGCTTGGGAATAGGAGATTTGGAATCCAAACGAGAAGTTGGAGGTGATGGTGAGGAGTTTTACTCTTAGAATGGCCTGTAGATTTAGATTTACTTTCCATTCATATTCATGGCCCTCCTTCTAGTGCCAAATATGTTGAAGGCTTGAAAATTGTTGCCTCAACAAGGTGGATAACCACTCAGTCTAGACCTTGGGACAACTCCTTTTCCATTTGGAATAGTGGCTCCAACTGGGGATGATGGGACTAGTTTCCCAATCTATTTTTATGCTCGTGCTAACGGGATGATGTTTTGAGATTTTGGAATAATACTTATCCTCAAACTAATCTAATTTAACTAATAATCATGTGCAGTTTGTCCTGACCCGGGAGTAACATGATATGGGAGATTTACAATGATGTCTGAAAGCAATTGATAATAAAGATCATTCAATTACGATAAGAAGTGAATCCATTTAACAATGATCGTTTCGTATAAAAAGTTAGCCGAAACAATATGAGAGATATAGAGCATAAAAATCATTCATGTATTTAGCATAAACTATAAATCATCATCATACAATAGTGCAATAATGGCAATAAAAAATTCAAACTTTCATACATAAATAACTTGAAGATAATTTATTGCTTGACACATAAGTAAAAAGAATTAAGAGATAAAAGTATCATTTATAATACGTTCTACTCATGTGCTCCAACAATATTGATCTACTTTCAAATCATCCAACATCATCTAAGAGTACAAAAGTGCAATTTTAGTAGAAGATGTCAAATTCAAGTAGAAAATAAATCCCGTTCCATTAATTTCACTAGAACTTCCTCAAAGGGACAAAAGTGTATGTTCTGAAGAATGTTTTTGATAAAATTTCTAGACCCCTCTCTAAATGCATGAGAGGGTTTAAATACTAACTTAAGAAACTAAAAATAGATTATTACAAAAAAAGTTGAGGAGGTTTAAACGACTTGCCTCAATTGTGCTCCAACAATATTGATCTACTTTCAAATCATCCAACATCACCTAAGAGTACAAAAGTGCAATTTTAGTAGAAGATGTCAAATTTAAGTAGAAAATAAATCCTGTTCCATTAATTTCACCAGAACTTCCTTAAAGGGACAAAAGTGCATGTTCTGAAGAATGTTTTTGATAAAATATCTATACCCCTCTCTAAATGCATGAGAGGGTTTAAATACTAACTTAAGAAACTAAAAATAGATTATTACAAAAAAAGTTGAGGAGGTTTAAACGACCTGCCTCAATTTAAGCAAAATAAAAGAAAAATAGAGATGTGCATAATGACTAATCCTGCATTTGATCTTTCAGATCGCAAATATCTAGCATGGTCTTAAGGAGTGTAGGTTGGTCGACTTCGACTTTCAGTTGTCCTGTAAACATAGTATTGATGAGCGTTGGCACCATTTTCTCAGTAGAAACAATTAGGCATCTCAGGGTCATCCATTGGTTGTGCGGTTTTACCAGATATTGCCAATATGCCTCCTAGTTTAACCTGGTCACTTGCCTAATTACTTATGCTTTTTCTTCTGCTGCCTATTTCCACTATAATTCAAGTTGTTTTGCATTCGAAAGGAAACCAGGGGTGGTCTCTGCCACAAGATTAACACTATGCAATTTTTCATTTGCACTTTGAATCATGCGGTTTACCGCCACTGTCACATCCTCTGTTGCCTGTTCTGCCTCTTTGAGTCGAGAATCCCAACTTGCAAATAAGATCTCCTTATGTGATTCATCTAGTTTGGGCATGTCGGATCTTCTCCCATTTTCATAATTTTGCCAAGTTATGAAATCTGAAACCTTTCTAAGAATTTCATCATATTCAAGTCGTGTTTCCACAACTTGGCTTGTAAATTTGTTGCTTGTTTCATAGTGAGAGTTCCACTATGAGATTTTTTGGCATAGAATTATTTTTGGTGTGTGAGCTGGGAGTTGAGGCTGAATGCTTTGGTGACAAACTGATCAATTTTTGGGTCATCCTTATGCAGATCTGTTATGCTCTGTATCTGTGCCTCCTTACCTACCAAGCTGCTTTGATGTTTTATTTGCATTTGTTGGAACTCCTCCTGTAGCTTAGCCAATTGTATTTATGCTTGTTGGTTAGTTTTGGCTTGCTATAACTACTGTTCAAGTGACAAAATTTTGTGTTCTTTCTCTTTAGGCAATAGTTGTACCTCTGTTGCTTTGTCAATTGTTGCCCCAGCGTATGTAGTTGTGAACTGCAAGATCCTGGTGAGGTTGGCCGATGGGTTGGTGGATGAGTCTTTCCAGAGGACATCCATCGGCTCATTGTTTGGAGTGGTAGCAGTTGTGGATTCCAATTTTCTTTTCTTTCTCTATCTCTTAACAACGACCTTGTGCTGTGCGCTGTAAAATACTTAACAACGACCTTGTGCTGTGCGCTGTAAAATACATCAAGAGGGGAAATTTATTCTATTCTCAAAACAATCTAAGAGGTGGGGATAACAAGAACGTGTTCTATTTCTTGAGTATTCACAGTTCCCCCTGTTAAAATTTCCGGTGTTGTTTCTTGATGTGTCATTTGTGTCTCTATTGCTTGTTCCTTTGTGTTGAGTTTTTTGTTGAAATTATCCCACTCCTCTTCCAAATTAATTACCCAAGGATTTATTAGCTGTATAGAGGGAGTATGGGTTTCAGTCTGTTTGATGGTCGAAGTCTGTTCATCTGTCATTCCTGCAGACTGGGCTATATCCTTGATTGATTCCTTGCTCCTGCTTTTCCTATATTTTGATGACTTCTTAGATCCCTTGGCAGATTTCTCTCGGGATTCTCTCTTGAATTAGTTTTACATTTTTCCTTAGAGTCACCATCTATGCTTACACTGGGAGTGGGCTCCCTTATTGGTTCAATTAACAATTGGTCCAATGGGACCTTTGATAATCTCTTTTCTCTATAGCTATAAAATGCTTGAAGACCCTCTTGATAAAAAAGTATATGTGCCATATGCTTCACTTCATTGAAGGTATTCTTCTGTAAGAAAACATCATCAAATGGGTCCTTCTTATTGCTAAATATTTTTAATTTGACCATTGTGGTAAAATCCTTGACAACACCGAATGGGTTGTATTGTCTTATGGGGAACTTAGGTAATCGTAGAGACAACATATTATCTACTTCCTTGAATGCATGTCCAAGGTCATGTAATATGAACGCTCCGCATGACACAGGAAATTGAGGCCAAATGGCCTTCTTTGACTCCTTCAATGTTTTGCTCATCCCTCCTTCACTGCATGTCTGATAGGCTATCTCTCTAGCCATTAATTTACCTGGGACATAGAGAGGGAGAAAATGGGGAGAGGCGATGCTACCAAATACTCTGATATATGTAAATTTCTCTTCCACGAACCATCAGGCTACTAGGAGGATGTCTACCTTGGCTTCTTGGGAGAATCTGGGGGCATCTCGGTTATAAATTCATTTATGGATAGGAAGCATAACCCCGTGACAAATTTTGAAAAAATGTGGTTCAAAATTGGATTCCCACATGTCTTTATGGTGGATGTGAATAGGAAGTGGATCTCGAATGGTCCACTTCCATCCCATAAGAGGGAATTTAGAACAAAAAAAAATTGTGTCCATTACATAAGCACTCATGAAAAATGAAGGGTAAACCCTCGAAGCAATAATTATTTTCCTTCTATACTCTATAATTGCTTTAGATAAATTATCAAACAGGATTTGTGCCCGATCTATTGTTGTTGCATTAATGGCTGCATCTATTAAGGGCAACCATTATGAGGAGAATTTGTTACTGTCAGGTTTGCCAAATAGTCTACATGGCATAACCATAGCAAAACAAAAAGGGGAACAAACAAATGCAATGGCGTACATACCGTTTTTGTCTTTCTTATTTCTTTCATCATTATTTCACCAATTCTTTGTGCAGTCCGCCGTGTCCTCATTTTCTTTGACGAATTTCTCAACAAATTGCCTTTTGTAGGTAACTTGTGGCTCTGGTAGGTGGTACATAAGCCTTAGGTTATCTGGAGTGAAAGACCCTATAACTTCCTGGTGTCTTGTTTTGAATTCTCTGTCAGATATATCAGCGTCGTCAATGATCCACTTAACCATGTCGGTATAGGGGATTATTTTTGGTTGTGCGACTATTCGGTGCAAAAATGATCACACAAGCTTAGTTATGGAAGCATCAGAGGAATCACGTCCCCTCAACTGTAATTGTTGTCTCAAGAATCCTTGGTTGTTCTTCTTCCAGTAACTGATACATAGCCTCCCATGTAGACATCCCTACTTCCTTATTACATGTAGTATCTGTGAATAAAGGAGTCATTTCTAACTTCTTAGAGCTGACTTCTTTCCCTTTCTTCACCATTGCTTTCGACGTCCTGTTCTGCGGCGTTTTCCCGAGAGTTTCAAGAGGAACAATTTATTGGATAAAAATGATACTGAACATAGGAATGAATCGATGAAGAAAACCAACAAAGGTGATAAAGGTGTTTTATTTGAAATCACGTAAGAAGATATCAAATCATGCTAAATGACCTTTCAAGCACAAACACAATTAATTCTTCATAAATGCCCACTAATGATCCGTTATCTTTTAACTTGAATGTCCATAAATATTCACATCGTAAATTGGTAAACAATATCCTAGGGTGGTGAGCCTTTAAATTGCGATAATAGCGATTTTGTGATTTGCAAAGCAACATCGCAGATCGCTATATCACATAATTCGTTTTTTGTTTAACCTACCATTTTTTAAGTTTGTGCAAAATGCGAGATGCAAGAAACAAGCGTCATCACTTGTCAAGCTTCTTTTTAACGAATAATGGACCTCCGCATGTGTTGGTGGAATGATTAAGAGGTGGGTCTAGGTTGAGATCGCATTTCACAATATCGGCATATAATAGGTTGAGGCTTGTGTTGCATGAATGAAATGTGATGCGAGAAGGCTATTGTACCATCACAATTTCGCAGACCACAATCCTTCGGGGTATCCTCTTAAGAAAAGTTTTTTATAAACAACGATGTTGCGATGCGAGACTTTAGCTTTTTTAAAGAAGCTTTAAGGACTTTCTAACATTATGACTGTTTTTCGAATATAGATTTACTTTTTTGATTTTTTCGTCGTAGGTCATGGTGGGTTAGTAAGGTATCGTTTGTGATGCATTTCATGCTAAATATGAAAAAGTAGCATTTTAATGGTTTTATAGGTTTTGTTTGATATCTTGATTTATTCTAAAAATAAAATAAATACCTACATGCTAGGATTGATATTTTGGGTATATATATTTTTTGAAAGGGTCCCCATTTATTAAAGTAATATTTTACTACTAACGTTAATAAATGGTGGGGTTGTTGACAAGCACAACACCTTTACATTTAACCACATTTCATCACTTTCCATGATTAATTTGTGTATCATATCACAAATCTACCTTTCTCTAGCAAAAATCCACATTAATAGCTACAATCCATTTTTTTCCATCTCCTAAGAGGTGCATGACATAATTCACTTAAAATCCCTAAGCCTTACCTTATAATAACTCCTCAATTCTTATGTTTTCACTTTCTCTAGTGTGAACACACTTAACTGATTTAGGATATTTTATTTAAAATGTAAAATCCTAAACCTCAAGTTGAGTGCCTAAGAATTGGTCTATTAACACTTTATTGTTCTAATTATTTGTTGAGACCATTTCGCTTTCTAATTGGTGACTAGGACTTCTAACTTAAAGTTCACGTGGTACACATTAGATGCTCCCATGTTTGACATGTATTGATGCAACACATAAAATATACCAAATCAGCCTAGACTCAAATATCCTCGTTCACACATGATAACCTTTCCATGCATTATGATCCTTGCACTTTTAAAAATGATAAGAAACCAATAATTACTGTCCACTTCGAGGGGGAAACATCTTTTTACAAATAATACAATGAACAAGACCATATTTGATGACCCTAAGACTAGGTCTCCTTAGTGTATATATATATATATATTATATATATATATATATATATATATATATATAATATATATATATATATATATATATATATATATATATATAATATATATATAGATTATATGTATGTAAAGAGACAAAGGATATAATTGTAATAAAATGGGAGCATGAGGGGTTCTAGCCTACATAACAATATAATAATAGAAATGCAATCACTCAATATATAGGGCTTAATAAGGGGTTTTTGGGTTAACATGGGGCTTATATAGTGCTTAACATGCCCCTTCCCTTCAAAGAAGCATTGTCCTCAACACTTGACTATCTATGGGTGTTTCCGTATGAAACACTTATCTTCCCATGTCACTTCTTCCACTGGTAGGTTCTTCCATTTGATGAGGTAATCAATAATTGCTCAATTTATCAACTGCATAGTCCTTGTTTTCGAAATTGTTTCTAGTTCTAGTATTATTTTCCCTTCTTCATTAATCTATGGTAGAAGAGTTTGGACTGGAATATTATCATCGTAACCTTCTTTAAGAAAGAAACATGGAAGACTAGATGTACATGTGAAGATGGAGGTAGATCCAATTTTTAGGCCATACTTCTAATCCTCTGTAACACCTTATACAGGCCATAATACCTTGGAGCTAATTTATTATCCTTCTTTTGCTGCTTGAGGGACATCTATTTATATGGTTTGTATGCTCACGAATATGTAATCACTCACTTCATATTCCCTTTCACCACAGTGTTGATCTGCTTGTTGTTTCATCCTATTTTGTGTCATAGCCAAGTTTTCCTTCAATAGTTTGAGAACCTCTTGTTGGTTTTGGATATGGTCCTCTACTTCTTGAGCTTTTATAGTCTCTTTCAATGGTGATGTGATGGATGAAGAATGGTATCCATAAAGTTCCATAAATGGTGACATTTTTTATGAAGTATGGAAGCATGTGTTGTTCCACCATTATGCCAAGGGAAAAAATTCAACCCATTTTGTCTATTTATCATATGCAAAGAAATGTATATATCCTTCTAAAAATTTATTCACAATATTAATTTTCCCATCAGATTGAGGATGATAAGATGATATGTGAGCTAATTTTGTACCCAAACGAGAAAATAATCCAGCTCAAAAATTTACAGTGAAAATTGGATTTATATCACTTACGATAATCTTTGGTATTTCATGTAGCTTTTGGACTATTTTCACAAATGCTTCTACCATGAAACTTGGTGTAAGAAGATGATAAAGAGAGGAAAATTGGGCATACTTTGTCATTTGATCTACCACTATCATAATGACACTATTCCATGCAAATTTGGGTAAAATTTCAATAAAATCCATTAAAACTTCTTCCCAATGCTATCTTGGTATGACTAATGGCTGGAGAAGTCCCGGGGTCTTGATACTATCTCCTTTATTTTTTTGGTACACCACACATTACGCCACACATTTTTCCACATCTACTTTAAGATCCCCAAAAAAATCTTTCTCAATCCTATGGTATGTCTTCAATAACCCTGAATGTCATCTTGGAGAAGTGTGTGATTCCAATAGGACCCCCTATTTGAGTTTATAATTCTTACATAAGAAATATTGATACCATAACAAATCCTTTTCCCATGTAAATTTTTCTACTACATCAGGGTCCTCCTATAGTGGTTGGATTATCTTACACATCTTCCCATCATGCTACCGTTCTATCCTTGCTTCTTCCACCCAGTTAGATTTTGGAATGGAATTAGCACATATTAAACTATTCACGTCTTCCTCTTTCCTTGAGAATGCATTTGCTACAATATTTTGTTTTCCCTTTTTGTAGATAATTTCAAATTCATAACCCAACATTTTTGCTACCCATTTTTGTTGCTCTTCTGAAGATAATTTTTCCTCCAAGAAGTACTTCAGACGATCATGATCTGTTTTTACTTTGAAGTGTCTTCCTATTAGATATGAATGTCATTTCTTAACTACATGTAGTATGACCTACATTTAATTTTCATAGATGGGTTTGAGTAGTTATTTCATTTAAGTTCACTACTTTCAAAGGAAAGGGGCCTTCCTTCTTGCATCAAAACCACACCAATGCCATGGCCTGAGGTATCACACTCCACAATGAATATTTTTATGAAGTTAGGTGTCCCCAGAATGGTACTTGTACACATAGACTATTTAAGTTACTCAAATGATTTGGTTGCTTCTTTAGTCCAAGAAAATGCTTCTTTCTTCAATAATTTTGTTAGAGGTGCTACTACTTTATCATAGTTCTTGACAAATTTGCAATGATATCTTGTCAATCATAATAATCCTTTGACTTTCTTCAAGGTATTAGGGATTGGCCATTCCCTCAGAGATTTGATTTTTTTACGATGCATCTTGACACTATTGTGTGATAAAATATGATCCAAATATTCCACTTCTTGAACCCTAAAGGTACACTTGGAAGGCTTTGCAGTTGTAGCTCTTCCAATAGTGTAAATACCCTATCAACATGTTGTACATGCTCTTCCCAATATTTGTTTTAAATTATTATGTCATCAAAAAATACTAGCACAAATTTTCTAAGGGTTTGGAAATAGAATTCATTAAGCTTTGAAATGTTGAAGGTGCATTTGTAAGTCCAAATGACATAACCAAAAACTCATAATGATATTCATGTGTTCTAAAGGTTGTTTTTGGAATGCCTTC
The DNA here is from genome assembly GCA_000404065.3 of Pinus taeda. Classification (NCBI taxonomy): domain Eukaryota; kingdom Viridiplantae; phylum Streptophyta; class Pinopsida; order Pinales; family Pinaceae; genus Pinus; species Pinus taeda. The sequence goes on along the minus strand of APFE031446837.1, from coordinate 11,994 downwards.
CCACCTCATTCTAATTTGATGATATCCAAAATGAAGATCCAACTTAGTAAATAATATTGCTCCATGTAATTCATCTAAAAATTCATCAATGGCAGGAATGGGTGACTTATATTTTATTGTCATTTTGTGAGTTGTCTGTAGTCTAGACATATACGCCATGAACCGTCCATTTTGATAACCAGCACCACTAGTGAAGAGAAAGAACTTTGGCTAGGCTACATGATTCCCACCTCTAACATTTCTTGAACCATACACTCAATCTCACTCTTTTGTGCATGTAGATATTTGTAAGGCCTAACATTAGGTGGTACACTTCTAGGCTACAAATGAATAGCATGGTCATAATATTAAATAGGTGGAATACCCTTGGGCATTTCTCCAAATACCTTAGCATGACTATTGATAAATTTTTGAAGATCCATTAGAGCAGAGGATATAGATGTTTTTTTATTTAACGAGCATAACTGTGAAAATACAATCCATTTTTTTAACAATTTTGTCATTCTATTAGATCTGATCACTTTATTGGGTTTCCCTTGGATATCTCTAAGCTCAATTTTCTTTCCTTCTGAGAGAAATCTTATCAAAAGATCTTGGAAATTAAGGGCCATTGTTCCCAATGACTGTAACCATTGGATCCCTAATACAACATCCACATAACCCATTTGGATTGGAATCATGGGACTAACTAATAAATACTTCCCCATATTAAGCTTAACCTTATTGCACTTCCCTGAACAATTTATGGTACCTCTATCTGCAATAGTCACTTGAAATTTTGGTGCTAGATATAAAAAGCAATTAAGAAGTTTTTTGAACTTGTAGTTTATGAAATTATGGTTACTACTTGAGTCAATCAATATTGTTACCGTTTTATTTTTGATATATCCTTCTAGCTCGCAGGTTTGTGGAGTACTGATGTCGACCAATACATGATAAGAGATTGTTGGAGTACTTTCTTCTAGCTCTATATCTTGTGAAGTTTTCACTTCTTGATCTTCTTCTTTTTCATAGTCTATGTAGAATAATTTCTTCTTACTAGATTTATTCCCATCACTATACTCACTATCACAGTTGAAAAATAGTCCCTTTGTTCCTCTTTCATCCATTTTCTAAGGAGTCAACCTTGTTGGCTTAGGAAAAGGAGTTTGATTATCTCTACAGTTAATAGTGACCATATTTCACTTCAAATTTCCTTGCCACGCAGAAATCGTGCTCTAGAATTAATCTCAGATCGTGAAATATTCAAGGATTTTAGGATACATATAGAAGTATATCAGGTATAGGTTCTAGAATTATATTTCAAGAATTGGACATGTGGCATGCCATACAAGTTTGCTCATGTGAAAAATCAACAAGTTTTGGGAAAGTTACTATAACTATAATAGATTGTGAAATTTTCATGGATTTTAGGAGACATATAAAAATACCTTAGGTACAAGTTCTAGAATTATATTTCAAGAATTGGACATATGACACACTATACACATTTTCTCATGTGAACAAGAAAAAATAATCAACAAGTTTTGGGAAAGTTACTATAACTTTGACTTGGCACATTAGATTCACACTTGTGCAATTGCAAAAACTACATATCAGAGTATTGCAGAGAAAAGTTTCAATCTAGAAGGCCTCAATTCTCAATATATATATATATATATATATATATATATATATCAATGAAGCTTCTCAACCATTATGATATTCTCTAAATTAAGGTACATAACTTTCAGGTGACCTAATTTTTCATCAGCAGATCCTTTTTTGTTGTAATAAAGAGGAGGGATATTATTATTTTCCAACTGCCTACAAATAAAGCCACTACACCAATGAAATCTACTGAAGGTTCATCCTTGACTCATGAAAAAAGAGAACACTTAGAATTTAGGTTATCTCAATTAGAGAAGAAAGTTAATGAAATGGATGGTGGTATGTTATAAAAGGTGGATTTCTCAGGTTATCAAGAAAAAATTGAGAGAGAAATGGAAAAGAAAATGAATGAAAATAAGGAAGGAATAGAAAATAAGATGAATGAAAATAAGGAAGAAATACAAAAATCCATGATTGTCATGGACAATCTTCTCTTAGAGAGGCTTCCTAAAAGGGATGTGGAGGCCCAAGGAAAATGTGAACACAAGGAGAAAAATGTTGTTAAGAATCAATCTCATATGGGGATTATGTTATCACAATTGGAGAGAATAAATTTTGAATCACATAATGATAATTGTGAATTTTCAATCCAATATCCACATCATCAGGGCTTTAATTCAACACCAAGGAACTATTACATTCTGAAGATTGACATGAGGAAATTTGATGGTAATGATTATGTAACATGGATATTTCAAATGGAGAAATACTTTGATCTACACCAAGTGGAATCCCTTAAAAAGGTAAATATTGCATCCATGTTTTTAGAACAAGACCAACATGTATGGTATTAATGGCTCTGTGAAAGAAAAACAAAATTATGTTATATCTTGGTCCATTTTTACAGAGGAATTGATAACACATTGTGGGGATATTAAGAGCAACACATTCTTTAGTCAATTGGTATAGTTCAAATGAAAGGTCCAGTTACAGAGAACATTCAAATATTTCCCAAATATTTATCCTTAATATTTTACAAGTTTCACTTTATGAATCCTTACAGGAAAAATAATAATAGAACAAATGCTAATCTGACCCGTTTGAGACTGAATTCTCGAGCATACAAAAACCCTAACTTCCTTAGAGAATATCTTTGATAAAATAGTGAAACAAGATCTGTAACTTGGAATATATGTTCACCAACATGTATTTTCAACGTGTTATGAGTTTCAAAGTCTAAAGCCTCACTGGAAAAAAGTTATAACGAAAATGCTAAACTAGCCTTTATGAGACATAATTTAGGAGCCTTCAAAAACCCTGACTTTCTTGGACCATATCTCCAAAAATATAGTGAACCAAGATATGAAACTTGAACCAAAGATTCCTTGGAATGTCATATCAATATTCTCCAGGTTGCACCATCTGAAACTGCACTAAAAAAAGGTTATAGCGAAATTTCCACAATGACCTGTTTGAAGTAGTGAAACCCTAGGATCAAGAGGTCTAATACCAAATGTTATGATCCTTGCACCTTAAAAATGATAAGAAACCAATCATTACAGTCCACTTCTAGGGGGAAACCTCCTTTTACAAATAATACAATGAACAAGACCATATTTGATGATCCTAAGACTAGGTCTCCTTTGTGTGTGTGTGTGTGTGACTATGACTATATATATATAGATATGAGACAAAGGACACAATTATATACCAAAATGGGATCATGGGGGTTATAGCCTACATAAAAATATAACAATAGAAATGTAACTAGTCAATATATAGGGTTTAGTAAGAGGTTTTTGGGTTAACATGGAGCTTATACAGGGCTTAACACCATGTCACATCTTTATCATTTTCACCCAAGTTTTGAGGATTATTAGGTCTTCTTGTTTGACAAGGAACTTTTTGTCCATGTGTCTTAGGGTTTTAGCATTCCACCTCATGATATCCACCTCATCACATGCATCTTAAGGCTGCTAGATGATTCACTCCACTATCAAGACTTATTGGACCTTGTTCATGCCTTTACACACATGTAATGACTTGGATCATTTCGTAACTTTCAAGAGGACACTTGATAAAGGATTTATTTACTATTTTCTTAGTAAAAAAGGGTTGTAAATGAGTTAACTAATGAAGACACTTGGATACTCATGCATATCTAGAGGAATCTGTTCAACCTTGGAGCTTTACAAATGACAAACCATTGAAATTTACCCTACTCATTTGACCAAGTATTATTATCGTTTGGTAGTGGTTATTTGTTGGATAACACCCTCATGAAGAGAGTTGTACACTTGGCATCCATGCACACATTTGTGAAAGCACTCAACTTCATTTGAATTGGAAATTATATTATTTTATTGAGGTTGTTATCTCTTGGAGATAAAATTGCATGCGAGGAGGACAAATGACACCAAGGTTTTGTCTTTTCATGAAAATAAGGATGGATGAATGAGACAAGTGGCACTAGAACCACCTCGAACATTATATCCAATTATTTTTCTATGGGTTCTTGATTAACTTTTCTCCCCCTAATTAGTCACATTTTCTTAGATTTTGTTTTTTATTAAACAAGAGAGTTGAGCTAAAACCTATATAAGGTTTTCTCTCCTCATTTTGTACATGGAATGGAATAGAGCATCTGTAGGAGAACTTGTAGGCATGCTTAGCTCCAAGATTACAGATCAAATATAGCTTCGTGATGTCAAGTTGGTATGTTATATTTGTACAATCTTATACGTGTGGTAGAATTATTCTAGGTGACTATATAGTATGTTTATATTTCAAGTTAGAATGATAAACATTGAAGTTGGGAAGAATCATGTCTTGAGGAGAGAATTTAAAGTGATAAAACTCCTACCATGAATGAATATTATGCATTTCCCTAGAGAGATGATTATTTTAAATCCCTATATCTCCCTTGGTGAGTGAAGGCTTAAATCCTCCTACCTTTAGTTTGGATTGTGGAGCTCCAATTATGAGTCTCTTTCCTTTTTACGCCTTGTTAGATCTTTCTTGCTAATCCTTAGTAGAATGCCCTTATAGATTGCATCCATGAATCTATAGCCCAGTTAATGAGGTACTAGACTTTGTCTTCCATATTTAATCTCCAAGCCCATATTTTCACATTTTCTCATTTCTTTTTTTTTTACATTGTTTTAAAGCTTTATTTACTCCCACTATACAAACTAAGCCTAACAATCATAGGGAAGCCCTCCTTAACATCAAATTACCCTTTATATAAAGTATAGAGGAGTGAAAATGGTCATCGTCCTAGATGCACATGTATTTTATAGGTCTTAGGGATTTTCATCTTTGGCTGTAAGATTGTGTGTTAACAATTTCGTGTTGTTGTTAGGGATAAAGTCCATTTCCCAGATCTTGTAGATCAACTACATATTGGTTTGCACTAAATATTTTTCCTACCTTGGTGACTTGATCGAGGGAGTAGGTCCTTTCTCCTATTGTAGATATGAAGTCTCGTTGTTTTTTAAGTGAAGCAAACAACTTTGGAAGGCATCAAGTTCACCTTCATAATTACACAAGCTCTCTATTTTCAAGAAGTATGAAGATGCATTTTATTGGTTTTATATCTAGATTTCATCTCTCATATAAATGGTTGTATGCAAAAATTATCCCATGAGAATTTTATAAGCAATATAATAATATTGATTCTAAAGGGAATTCTTGGATACTTGAATCATTATTCTAAGGAATGGGTAAAATATATTCCAAAATTGAATGGTGATTCTCATTTAGTTATCCCTTAATGTTATATTTTTTTTTTGGAACGAGGATGTGTTGATGAGGCTTTTGTATACTCTTTCAGAGATGAATAAAGGAATTGTGTTAGACATCATAGAGGTCCAAGAGGCATATCTTCCATTGTAGATTTCTTTGAACTCTTCCTCCAATGTTTGGGCCTTAGATCTCAAAATAATGAGGATACTTTTTAGGATTTTATGGCATCCATGTAGGAAAAGGAACAAGTATAATGCTCCCATCCACCTGCTAGGGAATATCAATACCCGTGTTACCTTTGTAACCTAATTTTTTTTAAATTTCTCCTTTCAATCTATTTTTTGCAACAATGATTAATGATTGTTAGCATCATATCATGCAATGGACTAATTTACTAGAATTTAATTTGCATAATAACACCATTTAAATTACAATTCATGCACAACAAATGAAAATACATAAATTATTATAGTGGAAGCATATAAACATTAAAAATAAATACTTATTTTTTCAAAAAATCATTGCCTGATCAGACCTTAGACATTCCACCTAGCCAAAGACCACGCTGCTCTTAGTTGTTATACATTATTTTGTCGCATTCATGGCAATTGATGTTGTACCCCTATCCTATGGATTGGAAAGAGACATCACACAAATTAACTAAATTATAGCTTTATTTTAAATAATAAATGTTATTATTAATTATAAAAAAATAATATATAAGTAAACATCTATACATTTAATAAAACATGTAACAAGATTCTTAACCACAGAGATTCACTCCCACTTTACCATGAATATTCTTATTGTGTAAATAGGCTTTGTTACAAGACCATGAGACAATACCTTGTCTTATCAATACCACATGCCCAAAAACCATAACTCATTTCATATGTCACTAGTTCGGATGACATTTTTTTTATTAATCATTTTAATTAAAATGACAAAAATGACATCTCCATGGTAGAGTCGAGGTGAATCTTCATGGTTAAAAATCTTTTTATAAGTTTTTTTTGTTTAAATGTATATATGTTTAACCCATATATTAATTCTTTTTACAAGTAATAATAATATATATTATTATGCCCATAAGCATGCTTATTTTATAATGACTTCCACCATTTTAATTTAATTATTAATTATTATTAAGTGGATATTAGGGATTTAACCTCCATGTAATATTCTTAGTAGTATACACAAATAAAAGACTAAGATTTATTTGCAAAGTAGTTATGTTTTTTTTTGTTAATTCATTAATTAAAAACAATGTCATATAAAATGAGTTATAAGTTTTTGGGCATGTGTGATAGAGCGATGATATTTTTTAAAATGTATATATTTGTAACTTTTATATTAATTTTTTTTCATTAATTATTATTTATTATCGTCGAAAACAAGTTATATTGTAATTAATTTTTCAAAACTAATATTTGAATTTTAATTAATTTGTAAATTTTGAATAGAATTTACCATGTTTTACTCAAATAAAAAAAAAAAAAATAAAAATTAAATTTAATATTGTGAAACTTAAATTTTTTTTGAAATGTTAAAATTAAAATTTTATTTTTTATATAATAGATGTAAATGAATTGATAAATTTTTATGTGATTTAAATCAATTTTTCAAAATTAAAAATTAATTTTAAAAATAAAAAATCTAATTATTTTTTTTACAATAACGAGTATCCTAAAAAAAACTGGTTATTCAATACAATCTGTGTCGTACTTTTCTGGGAGTTGAATGGAGGATATGGCTTCTGTTCGTAGCAATGGTAGTTGTGTCATCTATTCAAATAACATATTCATTTTGTTTAAACTAATGCTATTGTACAATTCTTTGAGTATGACCTGGAATTGCCTATTCAAATCATTTATACTTTCCTCAAGTTTTATGACATACATATCTTAAAAACATTTATACTTTCCTCGAGTTTTATGACATACATAGCTTAAAAATTGACTATAGGTCATAATTTTAATACATATATTTAACACCTATTTGCTTTATATAAGTAATATTTATTTTCTTTAAGTTTTTGACATACATGGGTTAAAAATTAAATCCAAGGGAGGTTAGAATTTATCTTTATATTTAAGATATTATTATTATTATTTTTATATAAATAATATATGTATTATTTTAATGATGGGATTATTATTATTTTAAATTTATATATAAATAATTTTATTTTTCAAAATTTATTATAATTTTTGACTACTATTTTTTTTTTAATTAATAATTATTAAATAATATATATTTAAATTTATTATATTTATAAATAAATAAATAAATTATTATTAAATAATATATACTTTTAATTAGTAAATTTTAATGGTACCTAGAGTAATGACATACCTTGCACGATAGGGAAGAAGCTAACAAAAATGAACATAACATCAAATTATATTATCTCTTTCAATACCACGATGTTAATCCAATTTTGTTCATTTAAAATTTTTATTTGAAATATTTAATTTAAATAATAATTTATATTTTTGATGATTTTTTTATTTTTTATTTTTTATTTTATTTTTTTTCTATATTAAAATGTTGTCTATATAGATTTTTATAATTTAATTTTATAATTTCAACATATTTATAATTTGAATTTTTTTTTCTCATATTTTTTTTAATGATAGTTATACTAATTTCTATTATCAATTACTTATAATTTCTATTATCAATTACTTTTTTATAAAAGACATGTACTAACTAACAACTTTGTATATTATTATTATTATTATTATTATTTTAATTTAACAGCTAGAAATGCATGATGAAGTAAGCGTTTTGTTACCTATTATGATTAATGTTTTACTATCCATTTGATTTATATGTATACACTAGTTTAAAATAAAATTATAATTTAGTTTTAAAATGTTTGACAATGTACTATGAAGTGTCTTAATGTCTATCATATCTATTAATTATTGGCGGATAGGCATATATATATGAACTTTACATGGAAGGAGGTTTGTTGACTTTTTTATTTTTATTTTGTTAATTGAGGGCCTAAATTGATTCTCAAGGGAATATGCTCATCATATGCTTCGTCTTAATGCTTATAAACGGTGTAGTGTATTACAAAATTTATTAGGTTGCATTAACTTTTAATTTTTAATAAAGTTAAAAAATTAGATTCGTGTCACGCGCCTTGGTCCACCAATTTCCTAGGGATGTGAGATTATTTCAATTCTAATAAGTTCCTCCATGATAAGTTCCTCATTACTATTTATAAAATTCATTTATATATAAGCAAATTTTATTTAGCAAAATGGTCTATTACTTTTAATAAATTAAAAAAAATAGATTCGCGGCCTCCTACCCACCAATTTTCTAGGGATTTGAGATTATTCTAATTCTAATAAGTTCCTTATTATTTATAACATTCATTTATATATTAGCAAATTTTATTTAGCAAAATGGTCCATTTAACAATAAAATGTGTAATTCCTTTTCTTTTCTTCAAGTTAAAGTTGACCCATAACCTTTTTATACATGCTTAATCAGATAAACGTGTACATTAGTAAGATATTCTTCCTGTTGTAATAGTTTTTTGGTTATATTTATAAAGCCTTCGATTATATCAATAAATAAAAACTACACCTAACTGATTTAAAAATATAATTATTAAAATAATAAAATTTAAAATTTAGATAAACTATATCATTATATCATTATATCATTTGGAGCAATGTGCTCAGAACCATTCCTTCATTAATTCATTGGCAATATTTTTTTGGCTTTACAAGTTCCCCTACGCTCTGTAAATTACAACGTTCATTTGAAATTAACCCTTAAATGTGAGTGCTCATTTCGGGTTAGATTCAATATTCCTATTGTATGACAATGGCATGTTTGTAGATCCAGAGAGTATATGGGACTCAATTACATTTCTATCAAGGCAACCTCTTGAGGATCTCCCAAGTTACAATATCCATCATGCCCAAAGTTCCAATTTGGTCAACAACAACATCTCTAGAGTCCCAAACGACCATCACGATTTTTTGAATCTTCTCAAAATATGCAATTTTAGCCTCCCAACTGATTGTCGTTCTTGCAATAGCTCAACGCCCAATGCCCAAACATAGAGAAGGTGTAACAATAAAATGGTTGAAAAACAGAGGTGGAAGGACATGAAAATGCTATTTTTAAGGCTGAGATCATTACTTCCAGAAGAATATCTTCAGGTATGTTTCTCCCGTGGATGTCTAGGGTTTTCTGTGGCATATTCATCAATAGTATGAATTAGGGGTTTTCCACTTTTTTGTTTTGTTTAAATTTTATGAATGGAAAGCTCCATATTTTGTTGCGCAGGGAAAAGGCCATCCTTAAGTCGATTGCAGATTCCCCGAATATTCGAGAATCTGATGGACATAGGCGTGGTCAATTTTTTGACCCCGCCCATGTCCGTCGAATTCCCTAATATTCGGAGAATTTGCAAATCAACTTAAGCTCACCGCAGGGAAAACGCGTAGAGTCAGGCCAAGTGCTTGTTGCTGTTAATTACATTGGTCATCTACAACAAAAAAATCGAAAATATTTCAAGAGAAAGAGATATAATGAAGGCCAACTTATTAGATAGAAAACAAGATGTTTCGTTCGTGGGTGTGCAATTATCATCAAAAGCGAATTTTTTTAGTAAACATCCACGTATCCGAGGATTCCTTACAGATGAAGAATTCACTATGGCGCAAATAAATTCCATCTATTTCGGTGTTAAGATCTCCCTCAATGTGTTCGAAGATCAGATTGTCTACTCCAATATTCTTCTCACACTGGAAGAATGTGAGCTACAATTTGTGAATGGTACGTCTTCTTCGCTTAATAAAAAAGTTTTCCATACCATATATAACAAAGTATTTTCTTATAATTGTGGCAATAGCTTACACCCCTGTCTTCTTTCCCAGTATCTGAACATACATATATTTGTACATTGCCACAAGTGTCCGATAGTGGCAAATTTAATGTGGATAACCTCTATGAGAAGTTTGGGCATTTGTTATTGGGTCACAAGTCCGACTTATAGGGCCTTGACTCTCGTGATGAATACGTGTCACCGCAAAAATGAGGAATACAAGGTTTGACCAGCTTATGCCATGAACCTTCACGAGATCAATTATGCGCCTGATATAAATTTAGTAACTGAGTGTGGTTTAGATGTTAATGATTTGAAGGAGTGCTCTATGGAAGATTACTTTACTTTTCAAATACAAATGTATAAAAGTAGCTCACTTATGAATTTGGGCTGTCCTAGGTTTTCAATGTAGGATTAGTGTAGAATTAGGTAAAGTAGCATGTAGGATTAGTATAGAATTAGGTGAAGTAGCATGGATGAATTTGCACTCTAAAATTAATTAGCAGTCATTCAATAACAATTTTTCAAATTGCAAGCTAATCTTATTAGTTTTTTCTTTACAGATCAATATTGATGTATTTTAATCACAATCTAAGAAGTGTTTAGAGTGACATAATTTCTTCTTGTGTATTTTTTTTTTTAAATGCAAAATTTGAAAAAAAATGTTTGCATCTCAAATTGTTGATAATTTTGTGATATCTCTCTCTTCTTCTCGTCTCTCTCTCTTCTATTATATATATTATATCATATATATATATATATATATATATATATATAAGTTTACTTGCACACTTGAAATGTATAGATTACACAACTTAAATTTGAAAACCCTAACAAATCTTTACTAGATTTTACATAAAATTGGCAGAAAAATATAACCAAAATATAGAATAATAACATTACTTGAAATGCTTAAAAATGTTTTAACCATAAAAAATTATTTATTTTCACTGTACATATTAGTTAACATTGAAATATTTTACTTATGAAGTACATTGTTTATATTAATAAGTTCCATGATAAGTTCCTTCATGATTAATAAATTATGAAATTTAGAAATTATAGTTGATGTTTTAAAATGTATTTTTATTTTTAAAATTTGAAATGAATTATATTGTAAATTGACTATAAGTAACATAGATGAAGTAAAAATATAAATTGTTTTATTATTTTATTTATAATTTTAATTTATTAATATTATCAATTTTTGAAATATATCATACATTAAAAAATTGTAAATTTACAGATTTAAAATTCCATCGATAATGTTTCACATGATATATTTTTTAAAAATTTAATATATTCAAATGAGATTATAGTAAATGAATCCATGAATTAACATATGCTTATTTCATTTAATTTTATTTTGTATGAACTTATTTTTGAAAAAATATTTATCTATTATTAATTTGTTTTTAAGATTTTGCATTATTAATGATTTTTTTCATTAAAAAAGTCTATAAAATAATAATTTATAGGATTTATTAATCTAGGTCTTCATATTCCTAGGGTATAATGTTATTCATAGGGTTTATAATATTAATCTTTAGGGTTAACATAAATCCATTGGGTTTATAATAATGGTCAACATGGTCTAATGGTATATTACGATAAAGATTTTCTCAATATGAAAATCAACCATGGCCAACCATGGTCATCCATGGTCAACCATGGTCCAACATTGCATTATGACACAGATTTCCTTAATATGGAATCAACCATGGTCAATGATGATCAACCATTGTCCAACATTGAATTGCAACAAATGTTGTCTCAATATGAAAATAAATCATGGTCAACCA